>DWIB01000354.1:0-10393 GCA_018248155.1 Cressida cressida
ATATTATATTATTATATATACTATATTGTATAAAAAATAAGAAAAATGGATAAACACCATTTTATTGAGTTAGTTACCACTTGTGTAGAATTACTGGCTTTATTTATTAAAGACCTAATTATTTACCTAAGAATTTATTTGTTATAGATAATTCTGCTCAACCCAATATGTGTGTTTATCTACATGCTTGCTTCCTGGACATTCTTCCGCGAGCGAATATTTGCAGAGGAGATGACTCTGCTTGAATTCTTTGGAGAAGAGTATGAAAATTATCAGAAGAAAGTGGGCACAGGGTTGCCATTTATAGCAGGATATATTCCAATTTACAGGCGTTAGAATAAAAGGGAAGAACATTGAAGCTTTTAGTCGTTGTGACTAAAAATATTGTGATGGTTTGGTTTTAGTAATGATTTTCTTTATGTTTGAACAAATTTTGACTACTTGAATGTAACTTTTTTCCTTTATTGTAATCAAGCACATAAAGTAGTTAATTATTAATTAAGGTTTATATTAAATGATCCTAATCTGTTTTATAGTAACATTTCTTGCACTAAATATTATTGATATAATGTTATGCTTCATATGAATATTATTTTATTAACTCGATCTCTAGTTTTGTTTTTTGTGAAATTTTCCATTTTTGTCAGAAAAGAAATTTGTTTTTTTTTTTTACTTTGTCACTATGATTGAAGGCATGAGTTCTCATAAAAAATCTTTAGTCTAAGTTTACTTAAGAATTGTACTGATTATTATACAATGTATCCTTGCTACATAAGTGTATATGTAATAGAAATACAGCCCACAGATACATTGTAAATTCCAAATTTTCAGAAACCAAACTTACCATATTAAATAATGTTAAATACATAGGAACCAATATAAGAAATAATAAAGATGAGGTGTTTTAAAAATTATTAAACATTGTATATGCAACATCTAAATGGAGTTTGTGTATAAATTATATCACTCAAACCAAAAAATTATATCTAGAAAAATACATTATCCATCTTGTAGATAAAAGTTTTATGAGGCCTATGCATTATTAGAAAATGTGTTCATTTTAAAACTTATATGACAATGTAGTTTAAAATTCAAGAACCCTTTACAACTAATATCAAGAAATGGCGCCTATAATCAGAAAAACATTTATAGTTGTTTTACTATTAATAGAAAACTTATAAACTTTCATAACTGTTAGAACCGGTGTTGACTTTGAATGTTTGTTATGTTGTAAATCTGTATAAATAATATGGTGATATAATAAATGTAAAGATGATGTAATTTTGGTTATTCTATTGTCTCAAGTTTTTCAATCCGAATTAGACATCTACGTAATGAAATTTAACACAGATATAAGAAGAGCAAGTATCACGCCTGTCCATATCATAGCGTTTGTTAGAATGATAAACTAACATTTTGTATTACTTGCCTTAAAAGGAAAACCACATTTCACTCGGTATTTTCACTAGCTTCATTTAAACTAAAAGTAATGTAGGCAACCAGACGATCCAGGTCTTTGATAACAGCGATCTATAAATACACACGTTTTCAGTTGAATTGCTTTGTAATCTTTATAAATATCACTCGGAAGATTCCTCTTTTTAAATAAACCTTTATAATTTTTTTGCTACAAAACATTTTACAGCATACTAGTAGTGATTATTCCGTTAAGTAAAAAAATACCCTTATCAGGTAGACACCTCTGATACTGATAATGATATTGTTACATTAGTTATATTCTTTTCAAAATGATTATTAACGTAAACTTTAATCTAAAATTGTAAATAAAATCCTCCTTCACCGACTTTTCCCTCACATAGGATCTCACGTTAGTAAAGTTATACATGTTGGGCAACCAAGATCCTTAAAATTTAAGCAGTTCCACGCTATAATATGCAAATAATAGATACCTATTCTCCCGGCAAATATTAGCGATCATTGAATATTTTTTAAACAAATTAAGTTCTAAGTAGGAGTTTTGATTACGCACAGAAGCATACTGTACTAAATTGGTGACGTTATGTTTGGTAATGTTTATGCAACGGAAACTGGTAACAAGGTATTGTTTAACGAGAACATGCCGTTGGCACTAGCAGAAATGTCCAGTGTGACAGTGTTTCTGTTTCTACTTGATAATTTGCCCGGTAAGTATTTTTTGTTAAATACCTAGGATATTTATTGAAACTCAATAGTGTCGCTAAAAGTCAACTACCTTTCAGATTTTAAAAATGTATTAAATTCTTCGTTAGTAACTTTACGCCGGGCAGAAGATATTAATTTAGAAATATCTTATGTAGATAATTGCAAACCAATCATAGCTCAATCTCTTTTAAAAGAAATTATAAATGATTTTGAAACGGGAAACTTATCCGATAGAGCTAGTGAAGAAGACTGGACTGCCATTTTACATCCAAATGATTATGAAGACGCTTATAATGAACTGTCTCTGGATACTCTAAACAATATTAAAACTGTATTCGATGACACCGTAGAAAGGATTAATACCGATGCAGTGGTAACAGAGCATAATTGTAATGATATCACAGCGCGTACAACATCTGTACTTAACGATGATAAAAATGAAATAATCATCCACAAAGCTAATCGCTCTAATACTAATAATACAGTTACCAGAAGTACAAAAACTGTTGATTACAAGTTTTCTCAGAAAGCGTCAATTTTGGTCGCGATGTTTGAAACGTTGCTTAATATAACCGCGCAAACGTGCGGTGGTACAGTGGTTTCCGACCATTGGGTTTTAACGACGGTCACTTGCTTGGGATGGCTGACTAACTTCTACGTTGATAGGTAACTTTATTTTGCATCAAATAGTCATACACTTAGATAAAAAATATAAAGCCTTAAAATCATGACACTTGTAGGATGATATAAAAATTATACAAGAAGTTAATGAATGATTGAAATAAATAGAAATAATTGGAAGAAATATGTGTAGGTTGATGGTGGTGACACACCGAATATAATATAAATTTAATCTCCATCAAAAGTTGCTTTTGAGTATGAAGTTTTATAGTAAAATGTACCGCCATGGCTCGCATGGCTTATTTCAGTGCAGGGAAAGAAAAATCAAATCAAAGTGAATACACGATAATTGTAGGCGCTACAAATCCGTTCAAAGACGGCTTTCTGCATCATGTCACGGATATGGTGTTTACTCCTGAAGAGATCGATGCTCATAGACGACGAACAAATTTAAGCGACATTAAGACCTGGAACCAAAGAACACGACTAAGTAGACATGATGAGAATCTCTCTGTAGTATTATTGAGAATAGAACCTGCTGCGAGTGTTGAAATTTTGCCATTATTCAGGAGTGAATTAAAAGAGGTTGAAGAAGTCCAAGTTTACGGCTGGTTCGTAGTTAGCGTAAGTGGAACACAATAATGTTTAACATTAACCCTCTTGTGCAGCTTAATGCAGCATTTTAAATTTCAGAACAAAACTGGAAGCGAGGTGATGAACGTAGCATCGTTTTCAGCTAAAATTTTGCCGTCCGAGGAGTGTAAAGCTAATTTATCTCATCCCAACCAAGATTCACTACTTTGCCTTACTGTGCAAAGTGAAATTGACAGTAAAATTAATCAGGTAAAAGTTTGTTCAAGTATACAAAACTTGTGATCGTTGTATTTCATTTTATGCATTCTGTGGGTGTTTGTGACTGGTAGTAGGCGTCTGTTGTTGCCGGAGATCAACTGGTGTGTTCCGTTCACCATCCTATTTCTTCTGCCAAACTATATTGCACAAAACCTTACTGCTTTCTGTTCAAAAGGCGTTGTAGCTAGTGAAATTACTAGGACTATGGACTTGACATCTTACGTCTCAAAGCGACGAGCATTGTGGAGCAGTGTACGATAACTAACCCCTATTATGGGCAAGTGTGTCATTTACCACAATGAAAATAAAATTCAAAATATAATGGTAATGGATAGACTTTTCCTGTGTCATTTTAACGCTAAGGACCGATTAGACCTTAATGTTCTCCAGTTTCTGAGAAGCCATGTCATCGAGCATATGCAATTTCTTTCTTCTAGATGTATTACGGCGGGCCAGTGGTGGTGCAGCATGGCGGCACGGTGCGCCTGCTCGCCGTCGCTCAGTTCGAGGTGGCCGCGCGAGGCACTGTGCTGTACGCTTATTCTCTGGCCACACATGCGGCTTGGATAGAAACTGTCGTAGCCAATAAATAGTAGAAAGATATTTTTGGTTTTATTGATAAAGGACTTGTTTAAAATGTTCTATTAAATGAAAGCAATTTTTGTGCGTATGTGTTTGAAGCACTTCGTAGGTAATAACATTGTTCATATCATTGATACATATGTCGGAATCAAGCATGTAAATACAATCATGTTGTTTTTATTTAAAAAAGTTAGTGCTATTCATTGTAATCTCGTTATCTTACGAGTCAGTGATGCGCGCGATTACTTCGACGACTGTGATACAAGATCTTAAGTCTTGTCACCTTAGTAATTTCATTAGTTATAACGCACTTTAATGCAGAAATCAATAATACTTAACCACACGTAATTATCGGCATATATAGAAACTACGGTAGTGTAGTAGTGTGCATAGGCGGTCTCTGACATAACAGACCTACGATCATTTTAATCATAGTTTATCTAGTTATATTATATTAGTAAACGTCGTAGTGTATTCAATATGGTAGAAAGATGTTACTGCATTGCACCTAAAACGGTTTATCGCTCTAAATCTAATTTATTATGACAGAGGTATGTCCGCGGCACCGGCATGTAGAATACGATTTTTATCATGCTTTTTAACATGCTGTATTACTAACTAAAAGAACTATGTTTAAATATTTATTAGCTAATGTGTCTTCCTTATAAGAACAACTTACTTTCTTTAGAACAGAAGCAATTACCATGGAGGGATTCTCTCAGGAAAATCGTCTGATAGCATAGATCAGGCATTTCGAGCCATGTCGCTCTTTGGATGTGAAGCTGTGGATATTAGTTCTCAAAGCAAATATTTTTACATAAATTTTGTGTTTATACAGTTATTTTTTATTAATGGTTTAAAAACACATATTCCTCAGAATAAATATAAAAGTCTGTTTCATATGTATGTATATACAATGAAACTTATTATTTGCAGACAATGAAGTAGCGTCGCCTTCTAACTTGATTTTAAGTTAGATTTCCGGATTCTCAGTGTTTTATAAATACTGCTTGTCGATCACAATGACCTACCTACCCACCTGCCTACCCAGTGGATATACTCAAAGGTTTCGTGTTATTATATGAGCTAACTTAGCTGTTCTAACTCAATACAAGTTCTAACTCAATACAATAGCCAAATGTTTATATGTATACTAATATTCCTCGCAGTCACTGCACGATTTCCCTTGAAATCAGCCGCGGTCCTGCGCCACGAGCAGTAAGGTCTGCCAGCATGCGGGTGTCCACGCATACTTGCTCAAAATCTAATATCATGTGATGTATGATTTTAGCTAGAACCGACTACGTCGATCCTTGGACTGGGCAATGTTCGTGGAGATGCTTTAGAGAGGACTATTTTCAACAGTGAATTTCATCCAGTTTATATTATACCAAACTCATAAAAAGCTCATAAATGCGGAGCCCTATAAAACTATAAAGCCCTATAAATAGAACACTAACTTTACATAACTTTTTCATCTCCTCGCTTATGTTGTGTACTTCTAATGGTTTTTCGTCAAACTTTAAACATTTAATCCTAGATCCTTACTAGTGTCCAAATATGCATCTTTCAGGATAACCCGTCCAAGTGAATAAAATTTCGTCACCTATTATAATAGTAAACCAGTAAAAGTACACTTCAAATGGCGTAAATCCAATGATGTGTCAAATAATGTCTCGATCGATTTACCGAGAGGTTGGGAAAAAGAGCAAAAAGTACACTTGGTGGAAAGTGACAATTTCAGGGTCACTATTACATTGTAAACTTTCATCGATAATTTGAAAGTCCTAATATCTAAATGTTCAAATACGTATATAACATGTTTGATAGTAAGTGCTGCAGAAATACTATTTATGGTATTGTCCGGCAGCGCGGATACCGTGTGGACACCCGGGGTGAAATTTGTATGTGACGTCACATTCGAAGAAAGTGTAGCGCGCGGGCGGCGGCGGCGCAGTCGACGGCGGGCGGTCGCATCGCGTGCACGCTATGGACGAGCGAGCATAGCCATGTCCTTCCGAAGGCTGCTCAGCGCGGTGCGCACCGCGAGGCAAGCCCTCACCAGGGGCGCCCCGTTGGCCGATGGTATCCTCAAATCCTTAATATCCCTCGTTGTGATCTGCTGCATAGCCGTTTCTTCGCCGCAGTCGGCGTCTGCCAAACCCTTCGCGTTCAGTTTCCCTGCGGGCTGGTCGCTGGCGGGGCTCGTGGGCACCGTGGGCGCGCGGTCCGAGGACGCCGAGCGGCGGGAGCCGGCCGCAGGAGTTAAGCCTTACACGGGCCGCCGGATCGGCAACGACACGCTTAGGATGGTGTACTACCACGACCAGACCGTCGCAGTGGTGGAGCTGGGCGCCGGCAAGCTGCTGCTCAACTGCGAGCTCATCGAGACTTAGTGCGTATACGAATTTCAATTGAGTTTTTATTTGCAATCTATTGGTAGTTTTAAAAGAATATTCTAAACTTAAGTGAAGTCCCTTTTACCGGATACCGTCGAGGTAGGTACCACCGCAGCTCCTCTTTCTGCCTCCAAATGGGGAATGGGAATATTATCGTGTTTCCGTTTTGAAAGGTGTAGTAGCTAGTTAAATTACAAGGGTAACGGGACTTAAGCGTAATATTATGCTGTGTTTTAACTAGTGCTACATAGTTATAGGCGAGCGTATTACTTACCATCAGGTAAACTGTTGAGGAATGAATAATTTAATAGGAAAACTAAAAATTGGAGCAGAGTAAGTGTTGCTAGCGAAAATAGTTACAGGACGCGGAATAGATCCATCGTTCTGAATAGGCCATTGTGGGCAGTTGGCAGTGGCGAAGTGTCAATCTCATAGGCAATTGTGATTAATTGAAATTATGGCCGCGCGACGTCGATGCCTTTGACCATTGATTGGAAAATTAAACTCGACGCGCTCTGCTCTACATGTCAGTGAAGGCAGGAACACGTCTGTTTAACAAAAATATTGAAAATGTATTAGTTAGGTTTTTCAATGATTTAATGCGTACAAAAGTTCTGTTAATTTATATTTGGTAATTTATATAAAAAATTTTCTTCATTATTCACCTGTATATGACATACGGTTGTGGGTCCCTCATGCCGAAGACCGCTGACACAGCTGTTCCGACAGTCGTGTAAGTACTGTGTTGAAGTTCAAATGGCAGTCTAACCGGTGGTGTGTATATGACCATTCCGTCATCAAAAAGCGTTAAAGTATAACGGACGGGATAAACTCCATCAGACGAGAGCCGTATTCACCTGATCGCTTGTTTATAAAAATCAATATGCTAATAAAAGCAGAATATTGCTGTGTATTATTTATAATATTTCATTATCATTAGGAATAAGGATTTTACGGAAGGAACTCAAAGAAAGTTTTTTGCACAGGAAAAGTAAAACTTAAAATTTCCTTTTTTTACTTTTTATTTACGACGTACGGGTTCATATCAGGTGAAGTTTCATTCATCCCATCGCTTCACTGAATAAATAAGCGGGATAAAAGACGATTAAAAGAACATATTTGAAAAACAGTCGCAGCTTTTCTTTTCCTGTGATTTGTACGAACATACAGTGCTAGTCAATTCATGCTGAGAATGTCACGTTGGGTAACATTAAAAACTTAGTTCTTTAAACCGAAATTTATACTATATAAATCGCTTTGAAGTTGTTACCCAAGGAATCAAAAAATATATCCACTGCCAGATTGGAGCACGTAACTCCAGCGCGCTTAGTGCAGGCGGAGCCCCGCGGCAGGACCTCGCGGCTAATAAACGTCCCACTGAGTCACTGCCTCGGGTGCGCAGTCAACTGCCCCTCAATAATTTATTGCGACATTCGCAATTCGTGTGCGGTTAAAGTGAAATCTACTCTCATCTGTAGTACTTAAACTCAATCTCAAATTTGTTCAGTATTTGATCAGATTGAAGCTTAGCAATTAAAGATTTTGTCTTCATCATCAAAGCACCTATTTCAATCAGTGCACCCTCCCAGCATCTGAGTTTTTGCAAAGTATCATAAACCAAAAAAATACTATGCTATAAAAGGGTAGTGTTTTTTACAAAAAACACCCGCTACAAAGGATTAAAGATTATTTGCTTATCCCCTATATAGGATTTACTACGATTTGAATGTCCCTAATGTCCAATAATTTCACGTAAATCCATGTAATCTTTAAATTTTTCTGAAGGTGTCACCTCCTGCCGGAAACCATTTTTTAAAATTTATTTTCGTTATGGCAATATAGCAATCAGAAATCCTCGAAAGTTCCTACTATTCCGGTGCCAACATTAAATATATAGCAAGCAACCTCTAGATTCTCCAATCCCATTTACACGTAACCCTTATATCTCGAGAACCACATGACCTGTCCTAAATCTAATCCTTATACGTCTGAGTGGAAGCCAAAAAACTGGTCTAGTAACCGGAAGTGAACCAGTAGTTACGTCAGCCAAATTAAGCTTTTAACTGGTAGGTCCTAGATGTATAGAAATTTCGTCAACCAAGTTCAATTAATTACTAAAAACTGAAAGTGAAGTGAACCGAAGTGAAAAACCAACTTTAAACAGGAAGTTGCCATAAATACATATATTACAAAAAATAATTATCTTTTATAGGTTTACTCAAAATGGTAGATAAAAATGGATCAATGAATTGACACCCACTTTATCATGGGCTTCTTCCTTCTACGTGTAAATATACTTGCTACATGAACGTGGATTCAACTGGTTCTGAGAATATTAATTACTTACACAATACATTTAATATTCGGTACAGAAGACAGGTTATTACTTTTCTTTTTTGGTAACGCGGTCACAGGTTCGAAGAATACACACATTTTCACATATTCATATACGTCGCCATATCGTGATTATTGCCAACGTATTAAATGAGGTATTACTTGCTTCAATGAGGGTGTATTTCTAACACAAACCTCTATAAAAGCTGAAAAGGTATTTACGTTAACCATTTTTTAGTATTGATGTGTACAAATCATTAGCTGTTATTTTGATATGAATATGCCAATCCCACAATTAACTCTAGACGAAGACATATTTAAATAAGATAAACTATATACTTTGTTAAACAGTTAAGTATAATGGAGGTTTATATTTCGCAATTATTAATAGCAAATATTACATCCATAACTGGAACGTGATCACTTGGAGTAAACTTCATAAAGAAACTCAACATCGTACAGAAACTGAAGATCGAAGAGGATATGATAAAATAAAAAGCTCTCGATTAATGTTTTTTATAACTATCAAACAGCAATGGAAAAGAATGTTTTGTTCGTAAGGTTCTCGAGTAGCGACCGCATATTGAGAGAAGCAACATTGCTGGTCAAAAGGTGAACAGAAAACCTGATCGAAAATGCAGAACGACAGCGCAAGCAGGAGCAGTTCCGGTTGTAGTGTATCAAGTGTGACTGCACGTCGCAACGTCACACTCGTTTCGACTGCTTTACATATGTAGCCCAAAGCATCATCAGTGAGTGTTATTGCACCAGTGAAAGTGAAAGTAGTCCGTTTGTTTACACTGTTCCGCCTTCGAAAGTGACGCTGTAGTGACTTTCAGGTAACATTCGTTACACGTGTTACCAAAAAACATTGTTTTGTTTTCCTACAAAACTTTTTTTATACGCTATTTATTTCTTAGTTTGCATAATATTATGTTACGACTTCATTGCATCGTAAACTCGGTGAGAGTTACTTGAACGCCGCTTTCAGTTTCATTCGAATGCTTTGCAAAGTCAAGTGCATTCGGATAACACGCGATACACAAGTTTGTTGCGCATTGTAAACACTGTACTTAAACATAATTACGTGCTACTATACTTTTTATAGAAATAATATCTTTACGCGTCTCTGACAGAATACAATTCTTACATCAAGGATAAACGTGTCGCACTATCGCAGTATAAATCGGTATTACAAGGTTATTAGAAAGGAGCTGAGAACGTAACGCATTAGATGTAGTTGTACTACCTAATCCATTTCATAGAATATGCTCAGGAGTTTCATGATTTAATACAGCCATTGTTTTTTTACTATCGGACACAGGCACACGGCCCACGTACATCTTGTTGTCGATATTTCGCACGAGCAACGGACGACGCATTCTCCGGACGAAGCATTTCTCCTCGCCCTTTATAATGCAAACAGCAAGAGCCTGGAACATTCTATCGGAATCAGTTTTTCC
>DWIB01000355.1:0-10357 GCA_018248155.1 Cressida cressida
CCCAATTTCGGCTCAAAACTATCAGTAATATTACCACATTTATTAAACACTGGAAAAAAGTAAGTTACATTACAGTTTACAGTTATAGTTTTTTTTATTTCAACATCACAATTGAAATGATAAAATCAAGCATTAAATACTTTTAAAGAATATTAAAATTTGCTGAACTCAAAGAATCGGAAACTGAAGCTGAAGGAAATTATTTGAAAACTGAAAAATCTACCAGCACTCTTATACTTGATTTTGCCAATGATTTGTATAAACCCAATATGAGTACATACAATGACCATAAGGTTTGTATTCTGGGCAGAAACAACAGTAAAAATTATAAAGTTAAATCTTGTACTACTAGTTCTTGCGACTGTCATACCATTTTAGCTTTTTTGTCACAAAATGATAAGGAGAAGTGAAATAAGGTGAAGAAAAATAAAAACAACATGCTCTATCAACCACATAATACATACTGCTTTGCATAGATCTACTTCAAGGAACTCCATGTCGATCCTGTGATATACGCATCCAGCGGCGGTTACCTGCGACCTTTACCAGATCGTTGGTCCACTTTAGGGGCAAGCATAAATTGTGTGTGCATAAAATCTAAAAGATATTTCGCAAAATTTTAACCTCAAGTATCATGAACAAACTGAAGAGGCGCCTATGTTTGGCAATTGCGATTGGAGCTGCAGTGATACCTATCTAGATGATCTAAGCTGTGACTGTGATGTGTATCTACTAACTGATGACTGTGTATAATCTAAAGTGTAGTTATGTGCTATCTGAAACTGATATTGAAGGGGTGAGCTAAAGTTAAAAGAATTAAAGTAGGTAGTTAACTTTTACAAAAAGATGGCAAAAGGAAAAAAATGGGAAGAAAAACACAATGAAGATGTTTTCAACATTGAAGAAAAATATTGTGGTGATTCTGTAGCAGATGACAATAATATCTACAACCAGTATGACCAACACTTCAGGAAAAAACTTCATAAAAATATGTATCACAACCCCGACTATGTGCTAAGGTGTATATAGTAATATAATATATAGTATAGGAATAGAGAAAGCGCAAATCTATCAAGCGAGCAATCACACTTTTGCCCACAAAGGCGATTTCATCATCATCACTTGTGCAAGATCCTGAATCGGAATACTATGAACAAGGCACGGCTCTGAAATCGAACTCAAAAAAAAAGATCAAATACCTTGGGAGAGATCTAAAGACTATTCACGAAGCAGAATCGGATAATGAAGTGAACCGAAAAGCGGCGAAATATGACTATGGCGTACGAAGAAGGACACCAGTATGCAGGTTTGTAGTTGGCTCAGACGATAGTTCTGTATAATACGTAGCTGTTCCTGCCTCTGGATATATAGAAATTGAGGAACAAGACAGAAGCAATATGGTTTATTCGAGAAAATAGACAACTTACAAAAAGAGATTAAAAGCAACATCAAATCGAAAAACGATGTCGATACTTACCGCGGATTTGATGGGCGATGATTAATATGGAAAGATAGCCGAGGATTGTTGGAGTATATATATTTCAGACCTGCATCTAAAAATCCGGAAGTAGATTATTTATCACTCCCTTCACAAATCTTTTGAAATTTCAATATAATTTGAATTATCTCCAAACTAGATTAGGACATTTCAAATTAGAGATCACCGGTACAGATTTCTTTTAAAGTAGTTAAAGTTAAGCTTAGTTATCCTCTCATCTCATGTTGGTTAACCAGAATACTTGATAATTGGAATGTAGATGCTATAAACACATTTTACACAATTTACAAATTTAAAGAGCACAGAAAGGAATGTAACGAACTAGACTTTAATCTTAATTTAGAGTTGAAAATATTCCAGTTAAGGTATTAGTGAAGTAGTATGAAGGTTGTTATTTACCAATCTGATGCTGCTAAGAATAGAATTTAATGTAATTTCTCAACGATTTTAATTTTGTGTCAAAACTTAATGGATTGTAATTTAATTCATAACTACTAATTTAAAATTTTCAACTAATGTGTTTAAGTGGTGGACATAACTACAAAACTGTCTGATTATCAGAGAAGGTCCCAAGTCCCGAAGTGGAAAAATCAAATGGTCTGTTTAAAAAAATATCGATAACCCTAAAGATAACATTTACAAAAGTGAAGTGAATGAAAGTGTTATGAGTATGTTATTACATAAATAACTATATTATGTTATTACATAAATACTTATGTGAAAATACCAATAATATATGGAAACCCTGTCAGTAATAATAAACTTAACTTTAAGATGGTTCATATCAGTAAAAATAAACAGGACATCATTAAACCATGTATGAATAAATTTAATAAGGGTAAATCCTTAATTAAACAAGCGGAAAACCCTAAAAGTGTGGAAGAGTTTGGAAATCCACAAAAACTCTCTCATCCAATGAAAATTAATGGGTTAGAAATTGACTTGCATATAATTTAGTGTATGTCTGTGTAAATTTTAATTGACCCTATAGTTTCCGGTGCTTATCAGTAATTTTTAATAGGCAAAATATTGAAATTATTCGCTTGATTATATCAATTTAGTTTCTCTAATTAACTGTTTTTCACTCTTTTGAACATTAATGTTAACTGTATCAAAATATTAACATATGTGGTCTATATATTAATATGAAGTAATCCTCAATAAAGAGACAATTTGAAATCACATTCATAAATATAGTAAGTTAGGGGTTAGGGTGTTACTTGATTAAAGCTTTGGTCATAACGGTTATTTCAAATAAGCTCTAGTATCTTTCTGTCTCCGCATGGAAACTAAGTGTCTGCCTGCTTTAAGAGAAATTTTAAAAAATTAGATACTATAGATATTAAATATACTTGTATAATTGAACTGAATAAATAGTCTTGCTTTGTAGAACATTTCCTTGATACATTCTCTACTGCCAATTTTTTTACTACCAACTACTAACAACGAGTCTAGTTTTACTAGATAAGGAGCACCAGAATAATTCTTAACGATGGGGACTATTCCGATTCGGAAGGTTTTCCAGCAGGGTCGTTGCCAATTATTTATAAAATTCAAAGTTAACTGCTTTCATGTTTCAGTGCCAACATGGAGGTCTAATTCAATCACTGAACCATATCTAAAATTTTGTTGGATGTAATTATTACGAACTACATGTAGCTCCCACTCTCGCATTGAAAGCACTGTTAGGTGTTGATTTTTGCCGACTAACGAATATTTAGTTTGTCTACTTGGAGATGATTTTAATTAGTTATTCTGTTTTTCAGGTTAGTTTTAAGGATTAAATATAAAACATCCCCTTCAGCATCAGCGTTGCAATGGCTAGAGCCCAATCAGACATCAGGAAAGAAACATCCGTATATGTTTAGTCAGTGTCAGGTATAAATATTGTTCATGAATATTTCATATTATTATTAAATAATATTATTACTTAATAGATTTCGATATACTCATTTAACTTAATAGCGGTTGTTACCAGCAGCTTCTACTTCTATTGTCAAACAGTGTGAAAACAATACTGTCTTCAGTTCTTTAGTTAAGGCGACGAGCTTAAATTACTATAGATTATATAGTCTTAACTAGCACTGTATGTACGGGTGTATTATCATGAAGTTAAGGTCATAAATATTTTTTTAATAGCCAATTCATGCCCGCTCAATCCTGCCGTGCCAGGACACGCCGGCGGTGAAGTTTACATACGATGCCGAAGTGACTGCTCCCGAAGAGTTTACAGTTCTCATGAGCGCGGTCCGCGGCGAGAGCCGGAGCAGGAGTACCAAGTTCCAACAGTCAGTGCCGATACCATCTTACTTGCTCGCTATTGCAGTAGGTGTTTTGGAACATAGGCGTCTTGGACCAAGGTAAGATCATTAACATTTATAACAGCCTTGAGGCAGTTAACTATTGCGTACCTTGATATGCTTTGATATAAATTTAAGCAATAAAATTTGATAGAGACGCTTGTGATGGTAATTGTGATTCATCGTTGAGGCGTCCGGTGTTCAGATTACGTGCGTAACAGGAAGCACTTAACCATTAAGATAACGAAGAAGTGTGTTGTTTACATCTCTGAGCGTGGGAACAAGCGTATTTGTAGGCAACGTGTCATACGCTATGAGTCAGTGGCCGAGTGGATTCCGGCAAGGGAGGCCGTGTTATAGAGACCCGGGGCTCCACCCTCATTCGGGACAGCTATGAGGTACTGTGGAGAGTAGCGAACTGTAAGGAGCTGTGAAGAGAATAAGGAGTAAACATCCAAACAGTCTATATACTAAAGGATCAAAGAAATAAATAATCCTACAGTATTAATAAAGAAATAATCATTTTCTTGCTTCCCTATTTAATTAGTCGCTTCTGATTGTAAGAATTTGTAGTGATTAGCGGTATGTCCACAGATCTTTAGTCTGGTCAGAGAAAGAGGAGATTGAACGGAGTGCTTGGGAATTTGCTGACACTGAAAAGTATCTGGCGGCTGCTGAAAACCTATGTGGTCCCTATCAATGGGGACAGTATGACTTACTGGTACTTCCGCCCTCCTTCCCTTACGGTGGCATGGAAAACCCTTGCCTTACATTTGTTACGCCAACGTTACTGGTGAGTTACTTTTAATTAATATACAATAACTAATTACTACATAGAATGAAAAAATATAAAGTACATAGTATTTAAGAATAAAAACAGCTGTGTCTAGAGACCTTAAAATCCCTGCAGTATGCCATTAATATGTAGTCATGTTGATTTGGCTGTGTGTATATAACATTAACAGTACATTGTGTTGGCAGAATTTGCAGTATTCATTTAATTCAAAATAATTATAGTAATTGCATGGATCTTATTCGAAAATGTTTGGTATTTGTCATTGTGTATCATGTTATATTCAGGCAGGGGACAGAAGTCAAGCGGATGTCATAGTTCACGAGATCATGCACAGCTGGACTGGAAACCTCGTAACTAACAGGAACTTTGAGCACTTCTGGCTAAATGAGGGCTTCACCGTGTTCCTGGAGAGGAAAGTTGGTGCGTCTCTGATTGCTGATCCTGTTGAAGCAAAACGAAGCAGAGACTTTCACAGTCTGCTTGGCCTACAGGAACTTAGTGAAGCGGTAACTAATATTTTTTCGATCATCACATTGATAACTAACTTCTATATTGTATAATTTTCGGTATTTACGGATTTCTAACATTATTAAAAAAACCCAGAATTGTATTTATAGATTTAACTTTCAAACCATTAGCTTCCTTTCAATAAGCGAAATTCCTCTCTGATGTATTAACTATAAATTTTGTAAAAGCTAGTTTTACAGTATTTAGGTATTACTGCATCTTCTGTTTCTGCTAACAGTAATAAGCAAAGTTATTTATTTGGGTGTCTGTTTTGCATACCATCAGGTAAACATTTGGCTTCTCTTTTTTTTTTATTAAACAAAATTATTTTGTAGACGACAATAGTTCATAAAAGGCTGGGAACCCTGTGTGTTAAAGTTATAATAGTTCTCAGTTCATTTTAATTGTTACCCTAATATCTTACCTCAAAGTAACAATGTACATGTTAAATATACCTCTTACATATAAAAAAAATATATGTAGAGCCCTCATCAAATTGGACTCGGGGTATAATAATTTAATAACCGATAATGAAATTTATCCCACTTTGTAGATAAACGATCACTTTGGTCCTACAAGCCCCTTCACCCGTCTTGTGCAAGATCTTAATGGAGTACACCCTGACGATGCTTTCTCCCGAGTCCCATATGAAAAGGGCTCACTATTCCTACGTTATTTAGAAGACCTTGTAGGAGGTTCTGGTAAGCTTATATCAAAGTTGTTTGTATTGTAGGTAAATGAAGAATTGGGACCGACAAATAAGTTGACAAGACTTGTCGTGGATTTAAAAGGAGTACACCCTGATGATGCTTTCTCCACTGTACCATATGAAAAAGGGTCTCTGTTCCTTTATTACCTTGAAGATTTATTTGGAGGACCAGGTAAAATTATTTACCGTCAACATTTAAACCAATACTGCAAATTGTTTCCAAATCAATGTTGTCAAAGTAATAATTTTCCATTTGGGGCTTTTACTATAAACTAATATTATTCTTTTAGATTAATTTATTTATATTGTTGCTACATACAGAAATTAGACCAAAATTTTCAATAATGTTATGCCTTTTGCTATCATAGAAGTGTTTGATGGATTTCTTCGATCTTACTTGGACAAGTACCAAAGGCGTTCATTGGATACAGAAGAGTTCAAACAATATTTCCTGTGCTACTTCAGTGACAATAAGAATCTGACCGCAGTGGACTGGGACACTTGGTTCTTCAGTAACGGGATGCCTCCCGTCATTCCTGAGTAAGCCTTTCTAAATATCTGTATCTACTTTATAATTACTGTTAACAATTTTACATTAACACTGATCAAATATATTTTTTTACCATCAATAGTTTGATGATGATGGTGGCTAAGATCCATTGCTGCACAATGTTCAAAAGATATTTTTTGTCTAACGTTGAACTCATGTAAATTCCGTTTTTTATTTTAGTCAACTTAATATTTAAGAAATACGTTAATATCGACTTCATTCAAAATTTCGATAGTTTCCTCGAGTTTCCAGGATTAGTGCTTGTTTGTAAAGGGCATCCTCATTAAAATGAGCTGAAACTGGTTGCTGAAGTCTTGAAGAAGAATGGTCTTATCAATCGGATTATCTAACTTTAGTTTGAAGCAGGCATATCAAAGTGTTACTTCACCTGTATAACCTTCGACAATTTTGCATTTCATTTTAGTTACGACACATCAATGACTAAAGCCGTCACTGCGCTCGTGACGAAGATAGCGGAGCAGTCCCAATTTTCATACGATGACGTCAAGAACTTCACACCGCACCAGATGATAAACTTGCTTCAGGAGCTCATCGACAGGGACCCACTTCCAGTGGAAAAACTTCGCATTTTGGGGGATATTTACAAAATAAAGGACAGCAAAAACACGGAGATCGTATACAGGTGGCTGAGGTTGTGTATCAGGAGCAGGGATAACACAAAGTTGGAGGACGCATTTGACTTTGTCAACCGACAGGGTCGTATGAAGTATGTGCGTCCGATCTACAGGGACCTGTACGCTTGGGAGGAAGTGAGGCAGCAGGCGATAGACAACTTCCTTAAGAATGAGCCTTACATGATGCATGTTTCCGCTTACACGGTGCGTAAGGACTTGCATCTGAGTGAATAGTAACAGCCTATTGTATTACGGAGAATGCGTCTTTCTGCCGGAAACGTTAATATGTCTGTTTATGTCTATAAACAATTTGTTATGTATTTATTATACTATGTGGAATCGATAATTATGGTATTATATATTAAATACGTTGACTATAATACTTCTTATAACCATGTCCTTTTTTAAGATTTAAGAATAATAAAGGTCTTTGTTAAAGGAGACCTTTTAGGGAGGTACTGCAGCGCCTATTTCTGTCGCCAAACAGTACTGCGGAAGCACTACTGTATATCGGCGGTGTGAAGGACGCTGTAGCTAGTGAACTTACTCAGGTAACGTGGCTTATTATCGTATATCCCATAGCGGGCGAGCGGAGTTTGGTGGTGTGTTTACCATTTTAATTAGGGTCACATTGTTATGGATGAGCCCTTTATTTAATATCAGAATAACATCTCACTTGTCTCACTTAATTTAAAGAACTAATGGAAGAATAACCAAATAAACACACATCATCTGGCAGATACAGTTACTGTAGTAGTAGTATATATATATAAGTAGTAGTATATGTTTGGTATTATATTTGTATATACGGTGGCGAGGAAAATAAAGAAGGTTAATGAAATGAGAAATGCAATTATCATTCCAAGATTTATTGCAACTTAAAGAAATAAAAAAAACAATACATATTTTATGCATATCAAAATATCTGACAATAGTAGTATTTAGTTGTTAATTTTATTGTATATTGAATTGTTTTATTAAGTACTTACGTGTTCCCGAACTGTCGACGTTCTGTAAAAAACATGCATCTAGTTATATTTTTAAATACTATTTACGTATTTGTCAAATGTAGATATTATCAAAAAAATGTTACTTAGCAAAGTGGTTTACGGTCCGCTTTGGATTTATCCTTAAGGTTTACTCTTTAGGATAGAACAGCAAGATCATCCTAAACGCTAGTTCTTATTCTTTAGAATCGACTCTAAATTGGCGGCTATAAGAACACCGGCGATGAAGTGTTTAATCCGCTATCCTAGTATGTTCAGCGTTTATCCTTTTACTCCTGGACCACAGGGCAGTTTAATTCTTGATTTCCAAACCATGGAGAATTAAACTGGATAGATTCCTGATTTCCTTTTGTTATCAACACTGCATTTCTGCATTTTATGAAAGTTAGCAATTATTAAGGATAGATCTCATTAAAGACTAAAAGAAACAAAATAGAATAAAAATTATAGATAAAAGACAATCATTAGGAAATTAGCTTCCAACTATTCATCGAATGGTAATTATTTTTAATTTTACCTGAAATTATCAGTAATTAAATCGCAATAAGGTGATGCAATCCAGAGCTTGTTACTTCATAAACCAATAGGTATCTGTAATTGAAAGGTTTACAAACAACAACAGAAACAATTAATTAATTATGAGGCCATGATGGATATAAAAGAAAAATGAAAAACCTTCAGTTTTTCTACTATTGGTCTGACTGAATGCTTTCTTTTACAAGTAAAATGTAAGTTGGCGGATGTAAGTCAAGTGTAATTACAATACATGCAAATTACTTACATGTTCTTTTAAAAATAATAGCCAGTAAATAAAATTATTGAAAATAACTACAACAAATATAAAGAGAGGGGATATAACCAGGATATCATGTACAGGAAATGACAATAAAATTGCTAGTAGGTGGTTGATGTCACCTTGTATACAAGATGTAAGTCTTCATATAATACTTATTTGAAACTGATTGAAAAGTTTCTACCTGGCAGTAAACTTAAAAGAACACTTACATATTTTTTAACTGAGATTGTAAAAAACTTTTCAAAATGTAACATTCTCAGGGTTAGTTAAATACCTATATGTAATACTGCAATGACTGCTGGTTCTTTCTTTTTTAATATTTCATCCCAATATAAACAGTCTTAAAGACAAAGGAATTATTACCATATTCTAGCACTGTTACGAGGTGGTACGTTTGTGTTACAGAAAACTATTTAGAAAGATACCACCGTCGCCTATTTCTACCGCTAAAGTGGTGCGCAAACTTTACTGTATTCCAGTCTGAAAGGCGCTCTAATTACTGGGATAACAGGACTTAGCATCTTATGTCCCAGAGCAGCAGTCTCAGTGTGGTAATATATATATACCATTCCAACTAGAACCATGGTTATGGATAAGCATATCATTTACCTTCAAATTAACAATTTATGATTTAGTTAAGTTAAAAAAAAAACAGTAATTACCAGAAGAGGTTTGAAGTTACTTACGCAGCAGATCTCCACTTCACAGCTTCAGCATACAGGAAGTTTTCAAAGCCTCGCAGTTAAAGCAAGATATACAGGAGTCACAAATAAGGATTGTAAATGAGAGAATAATATTAAGCATAAGGCAAAATCACCAGTAAAGGACACTGCACCAATAGTTGACACTTTGGCGAAGAAAATTAAATAATAAGAAAATAAGAGGATATCAATGATCGAGATAGTGTCTAAGATATAGTACAGACATCTCCAGATCAATCCAGATAAGAAGGAATGCCTAACAATCCTTGTGACAGGCAGTGCATCTGGTGCTGTACCTCCTCTAACAATTTTGTTCAAGTATAAACAAATTCCACAGGAAATTGCGCAAATATTTCCCTCCAGAATGGGGTCTGGGAAAAACAGACTCAGGATGGATGACTTGGGAGGCATTTTATATTTATATACCTATGTCAACTACTGAAAATAAAAAGTGTCAACTACTAGCGTAGTTCCTTAATTTTATAAAAAATAACATAAAAATGCAAATTAGTTATATTGTTACAATTCTTGTTATGTTATAGAAGGGGAATAATTTTCGCAACTATTACGGGTCAAAAGTTTCCTCTAAGATAATTTGATATCAAAGTATGTAAATAAACAATAATAAATCACCAAGGTGGGTCCATCTACTGGGTATTTTACCTTAAATATTATTTTCTCCACAATGATAAAATTTGATCTTTTGAATTGAATTTTACGTGGATTGAAGTGTTATTCTAGCTTTATCGTTCACTATATTAGCAGATAGAACTCACCAACGCTGTTATGGGAGTTATAATGAGAGATTAGTAGCTGGCCAGGATATAAACAAGCCACTGCACAATAAAGACAGTTAAC
>DWIB01000356.1:0-10353 GCA_018248155.1 Cressida cressida
CTGTTACTTATGCTATGGCTTTATATAACACAAGGTTTATACGTGTGCTTATAATGAAGTAGCTTTAAGCTTCGTATTAGAGTCTTTGTCAATAGTATTTGTTTATGTTAACCCGAGGGTTTCGAGTGTTAATTGCCGTCTGGTATGCGGGGTTATGTCGCTGAAGTGGTGAAGCGGTTTTGGATTAAATATAAACAAATTACTAAACTAATAGCATTGCTTCGCTAGATAGCCAGGTTTATTTTTTTGTATCTGCTGCCTCTGAGGTCTCGAGTGGTTTCGGTTTTTTTTAAAAAATTGCTCTAAAAAGCTTATGGACAATCGAATGAACCATGAACCTATGATTACTATTCCAAATACTTAAAATATGAAATCCCTGATAAAGCTTACTGTGTGATATTTACTATATAAGTGGGCTTAGTAAAACGTTATATAGTGTTATGCACGTAAAAGCATCACAAAGCGGAAACATCTAGATACAGATTCGTGTTATAAATAAATTTTTGTAATCGTCCGAAAGATACCGTGACCTCGCGAATAGCACGAATACTCTAATTTAAATTAAGCAAAACTTGCGTTTTAATAAAATATATTGCATTTCCATTCGTAAATTTTTCAATGCGCCGCGGACGGGTGAATAACACATTCATAAAACATTCATAAAACGCTTTCTCATAATAACTGAGCGACCTTCGCTTTACCACATAAAAAACGTCCGTTAGTAAAACTTAGTGTTTGTTTCAAGCACTCAAATTTCAGTAAAAACGTAAGTAACTACATTTTACACAAATCATCATTAAGTCTTAATCTCTAAATTTTTTAATAGTGCAGACATTATCGGATAATTTGATAGGTATCCTAAACCTTTTTACTTCGAATATTTAATCATTCGGAAGGTTCATGTAAATCTAAAAAAAAAACTGGTTTTAACTTTAAATTGCTTGCTTCAATTGCAAATTAAACTCGGGTACCTCGTCGAACCTTGTTTGTGTAACTCGATTTCTGTTCGACGTCGATAGGGTAACTGAGATTGTTCTCTTTTTCCTGAATTACATTTACATAGACGGCTTCCGATCCATTTATATCTAATTCATTACACCCGGTTTCGAATTTTTGTGAACGCTGTGAATGCATCAAAGTGAAACTTTACGATAGTTTCATGATTTATTAAATTATGTGTTTCATTTACACGTATATTTTAGCGTAGCTATACGTTAACGCTTTCTTTAGTTTTATTACTTAAATAGTTTTTAACACTAAGTGTGAGTACATTACTCTCTCATACGTCGCTCTCTATGCTATATAGACTTATTTTCTTTTTGAAATTGATAATTCCTGTTTTTTCCGAATCGGACCTTGAATATTTTATATTGTGAATGAAATCCTTTACATTAAGCTCTAGCTTAGTCCATCTTGCATTCTCACCGCTGCAACTATTCTTAGCTAGGATCAATAGCGCGGCCTTTGTTGACACTGAGTTATGAATTGAGCCGTCTGGGGAGCAAACCACTTTTATCTTGAGGCCTCCAACGCAATTAATTCAGAGGAATATAATGAGGACCGGGAAGTTGTTTGCGATTTCCTTACACCGTTCTCTTTGCATATTTTTCACAATATTTAATGCAATATAACAGCGCATAGTTTGTTTCAAAAATATGCTTTTTAAATCTCATGTAAGACGTAAATTTCTCCGTAATACCGCATACTACAGGTGCGATACTTACGTACTCCAGGACCAGGCAATTGCAGTGAAAATAAAACGACCACAACTTCGTCCACTCTATGAAACTTTTTCAGGCGACAAATACAAGAGTCAGATGCACGTAAAGAGAAAGTTCATAACAATTTGTAAATGCTTTGAATTGTTGGACCGTTGGAAAAGTTATGTATATCGGGAAAATATGCTAAAACTGTGCTTATTTCGACTACTGTAAATTTTTTTCAGTTCACATACATGTTTTAAATGCGGTGCGATATTGCTTATAACATTAGAAAATAGGCTTGATAGCTCTAGAATTAGTGTTCTAATAATATACTATCCTTACATCAAATTACGCTTTGTTTATGTATATTAGTCATTTAAAAAAATCCTATTACACCTATAATACTTTACGAATCTATAACATTTTTATTGAGTGTGATCTTTTTGTTGGAGTTTCGCTAAATTAATGAAAGGGTAGTCATACAACTTACCTGAAACTTAAATCAATTCATGATATTGTGGATACCCGTTTTGAACTTTTTAACTACAATTTTTTATTATTAGCATTCGGTATATAGATATATGTACGACGAGAGGACACGGTGCAGCCTCAAAAAATTTGTAATAAAACGTGTTGTGTTCGAGTTTATCTGAAACACTAGCCATCATTGAAGTTCAGCTGAGATGTATACCATGTTTTCACTTGAAATAGTTACAAAGTGACCTTAATGTAATAAAAGAATTCACTTATATATGTTCTCAGCAGTTTGCAACGTTCGTTGCGAATCCTTCAAATACGTTACATTATAATAAAATTTGAATGTTTTCGTTTTTCTCTTCGCTAAGTCTCAGTCCACTCCTGAACAAGCTACCGAACTTAGCAAACAAAAATTCGTTAAACAAGCTGAACGTAGCTTAAGCTCCTCTGAAATTCAAACGCATGAATAAAGATCAACTTCCGATCAATTGGGTGCAAGGCGTGCTCGATTGGACATAGGACGTACCACAAATTAAGTTTACATATACAAAGACAAGGCTCAGGTATACACACTGCTTTGTTTATTAACACCTTCCTGTAAACAATGCTGGTTTGTTTAAACAATAAGCAAATTTGTTGTGTAATGCTACTCAAAGGCAATTTAATAAATACACAATAACTTCTATAACAAGTTTGATTTTTTTCGGTTTAATGTAAAGAAGAGATTATGACCAGTAGTTAATTTGCACAGGCTTAAGACCTATTAACAAAACCATATACAAGTTAAGTAAGCTGCCTTTTGTTTAATTCGGTTTTTTTATTTAGTTTCACAAGACCAGACACCGCTACCTACATCTAGCAAGTAAAACAAAATTTTGTGTAAGTAGTTAATAATTGATCTGTATGAAATTTTCAATTAATTAATTTCCTATTACGTAAGAAAACACATGTAGCATGAAGTACTGTAAAAGTAGTGTAAGTAGATCTCCGTGTATTCACAAAAGCTTTTTCCTTCACCAAAAGCTCAAGCTTTCAAAACCGCGCCTCTTAGAGAGCTTATTATTTTATATCATTTTCTCAAAAGTTAAGCCTGGTAATATTATTAACATATCAAACGACGTCTCCTCATTTAAAAAAAATACTTTACCGATGAAATTATATAATAAAATCCCTCATAAACATCAAATATTCGTATCTACGACGAATATTACTTCAAACACCTGCGTACTAAGATTATATCGAATATAATTCTTTTACATGCCGCGTTAAGTATTTGCTATATAAATTTTTTTATAGTTTCCGTTTACGTTAACAAAGCAACGATAAAACGCTTTTCCTATTTAAAAAGATATAAATATATTTTGATTGCTTTAGATTTCATTTTCTCCATTACAAATCCATTAACAAAGTGCTAACATTTTTCTTTACGGATCGTTAATAAATATATCACAAGTAATCAATTTAAAAGTAAAAAAATGTTTTTTTTTTAACTTATTTTCTCCTTTATCAAAATTTTCAGAGCTTACGGCACTGCTATGATGGATATCAGATGTGTTTACATCTATTTCTAAGATTCGTGTTATGTTACTATATAATGGGTACTTATTGCCTCGAATCCGTTTTTCGTAAAAATATGATATATTTAAATATGTTTAGTAAACCTTTTATTTGTTAACATAAATATGGAATATTTAATCTTAATGTTTTCTTTGAAGCTTGGCTTAAATCTCAGGATTAAACGCCCAGATTTCATAATACGATCTATCTCCTTAAAAAACAGCCATCACTTTATCCATATATATTATTTTTATTGCTTGGGTGAGTTACTTTAAAAGAACACTCGTTATATTTTCGTTTCATTGTTTTCATTCTTATCGATTTTCACTTCAATAACTCACCTCGTGGATAGCAGAACGCGTGAATAATTAATGTTGAAACATGATGGGGATCCATTGAAAACCACGGAGGCTTCAATGTAAGATACAAAACAATTTTAATTCACATGAATGAGATCCGAAAAGTGGAATACTTGAAAAAAAAATCAATGCACCCAAACAAAAATGATTGAACCCGAATATTTGACACAGATAAAAGATGTTACTCAGCTAGTTCATAAATGATTGAGAATGACCAATGTTCCATTTAGTCTCCTTTAGTCTTTTTATATCAACACTAATTTATAAATATCAATTTGTTTTGCAGTCAATATTTATCGTTTCAAGGTATTTTTTAATTCATATCAAAGTCAATTTTGCCAAAATTGCTTTTTTTTATTCTAAAACATATTGGTAGCTAGAAATGTCAGAATTGAGGACTGCGGTGGTACATGTGTAATAATAAGTTCTCCGGCAATAGAATTTTTTTTTTATGTTCCCAAAACGGAGAAGTCAGATTTATTTGACGTTTTTCCGCTAGTGAAACCTTGATATACAACAACTCTGTAGTCTATATTTTGGTTCAACGCGTCTCATGAATGGGATAAATACTTAACCTTAATTATCGCTAAGCTGTACGGCAAGTGTAGAGCATGTTGCATTTGTTGCTACCTGCCGGTAGCGATAAAGATCCTTCGCGCAAGATATCCTACGATAGGGAGAAATTACCGATTTTGATATGTTCCTCAAGAAGCAATAGTGAAACACAGGATGACACAGATTGGCGATATTATTTCAAGTCCTTTCATTTCAAATGGTGGCTGTGAAAGTCGTCGATAATGCGCGGCGTCAAAGCGAATTGTCCACGTGGCGCAGCGGGAATGCAGTTTTATTTGAAACCTGTGCAACGACGAGTGCTAGAGTAGAGGCAGCCATTCAATGTGGAATAAATACGCCTTTAATCCGTGATCCCATTCGACACTCATCCAATTGAAATCGTCCAAGATAATTTATGTCAATCGTTATCGTTGAGCCTTAATTGTATAAAAAGCCGACTGGAACTGAAATTGAAATGCCTCTAATTAATTAAATAATTTTGATTAACCTAAGTTAGGTGAACGGCGAGGGCAATAGGCTTTATAAAAATTCAAACGTAACCAGGACGGCCGTTTATATACTGACTTATTCTAATTTAATGGACGGCTTATATAGTACTTTTAATTTACTTGCCAATGTAAACTATTGCATTATACACTATTTAAACATTGCATATTTGATTATCTTATCTTATTGTAATTGATTCGTCGTAGATGCCATTTACATCTTAGGTTACGAGGATGTAACTTTCCTCATCCTTTTCATCGTTTATCAAAATTCTTTATTAAACAATATATAAAGTCTTAATATTAACATATCTGAATTTAATATCGATTATTGCATAGAAAATTAAACCTTTAAACGTTTTAGTTATGAGTAAGAAATGTTTTTTAAGTGCTTCATATAATTGATTTGTTAAATAAAGATACAGAGTCTTTTTGACTGCAAACAGCTAGAACGACATTCTTCAGCTTCAACTATTCGTCTTCAAAAAAATTTAATAAATTATATACCAAGCTTCAATCTCTATTATTCTGTGTATCATTAACAATTTATTGTAATAGTGAACCAGTATTTACGTTTAGTTTTATAGCAATAGAAGGGATACTATAATTGGTAACGCGATATTCCTGATGAAATGAACGGAACTCTATGTAAAGAGAGAACAGAACTAAGTAAAGAGTATCGTGCCCAAACAACAGGGTATGGATTCAGATTAAAGCAGCAATCAATAGATTAATAGTAATTTTTTTAGTCAACTCGTTCACACTCTTTAAGTTTTATTATAACATACATTCAATACAATACAACTCTTATTAGAATGTTTTTTTTTTTATATGTAAAATAACAATATGTTTTTAACTTAGTATACGATTTATTTTTCATGATTATTCTTGTAGACTGTAACAATGTTTTATTAAAACTGGTAAATAACTTTAGGAAACCGTTATTTGGATGCTGCCATTTTAATTAGACGTTTTAATTTTTTATATGTCTATTAGTTTCAAACGTCTAGTCAATATTGCCGTATTGATTTCTTATATTTTATATGAAAGAATAAATTGCCTCGCATAATCAGTAGCAGACTCGATAGTGCTATTGAGAATACGCATGTTTTTTTCTCTATTGAATGTAGAACAATTATAAGTAGTATCTCTGCTCAAGCCGGGTATTATATCGTATTAATGATGAATGAATAACTTTTTCAAAACCCTATAAACATTTGAAACTGTTGCTGTATTCTATCATTATAGGACTAAGGTATTGAGCTTTGAAGTAAATAAATATAAATTAAATAATAATTGACTAAAATCATGGTGGTTTTCGGCGGTTTTGAAATTCTTGTTAGAATTTTTATGGAGTATCTTGTTATAATCTAAGGTAACTAGTATATTTATTCATTGTAGCAAATAAAGAAATAAATATCAACGGTAATCTATTTTATATACATTATTTTTCGCTTGTAATGATGAAAATGATTTTCCAATTATTACAGGACGATCCGACTCCACCTGTTAATATCAAGGAGTGCGTGACAGTACGCGTGTCACCTTTAATTCATTCTACCAGTGAGGACATAAAAGAGATTATTTTTACGCCTCAGGAAAAAGAGCTGCATAAACAACATGTTTCTCCCATTTATCCCAGGAAACTGAAACCTGAGACATTGTACGAACGTCGTCAAATTGGCATTAACCACCGCTTCGCTAGTCCTCGGCTCTTACATCTGAGCCCGTGCCGCGGTACCAGACCATCGTCCCGTAATTCTCTTTCGTCTCGACTCTCCAGCAGCCACAATTCACTTGTCACCCAGATCCAAGCAGATGATTCCAGCTTCATCACACAAGCGATATCCCACGATATGCTCTCTGCTAAAACATCCGATATTACTGACATGTACAATGTTCCATTTGACAGTGATATTTATGCAGTCCCAATAGATATGGTAAGACCTAGTCGCCGCAGCGCCACTAGAGGAAAAACTAAAAGGTCAGTTAGACCTCATAAGAGGACCGGCAAGACTAAGGTACAGAATATCGTTAGTAACTTCACTCATACGGATAAAATCTGCAAACCAAAGGATTCTAGTAAACACAAAGAAGCTAAAACCAAAAGACACAGCTTGCCTAGTTCTTCGTGTAAGAAAAGCAGCAGTGATTCAGACACCGATTCGTTTCATACATCTTTGCGGGAAATGAAGGAGTTATTGCATACTTTGTACTCGAGCTCCAGCGATTCTGAATGTCAAAACACTGTAAATAGGAAAAATAACAATATAATAACAAATGTAGATATACATATGAGACATTCTAAAAAGAAGGAAACGAACACCACCGTCTTCTTGAAAGAGAATAATGAAATTTCTAAGGCTCTTGAAACCAATAATAACCACAAAAGCACGAACAAAAACACAACAAGCTTAAACACAAAAGCTAAGAATCTCAAGGAGAACACTCCCAAGGAAACGACCGAGATAGAAAAATCTGAGAAGGTTGGAAAGGAAATCTCTACTACGAAGGTGAAGAAATCTCCCGTAAGGATGCTGTCAATGAATTTGAGACAGAGCTTTTGCAACTTGTTTCGCTGGCGCCGCACGGGGTCCGAGGAGGTTTCTAGTGGTGCAGAAGTTACAGCGGTAGCGAGCCGCACAGTGACCAGCTCGCCGCCGGCTGCTGTGAGGCGCGCTCTACCACCGCTACCACAGTCACCCCACATCTCCCATCGCCGCAATGCTGATGACGAAACCGCCATGGATTTTGCTACATCGATCGAGAAAGTAAAGGATGTAAGTAAATACATAGTGTTATATTTGGTGACTTGTTACACAACAAACTACAGACAGTAATAGGTTATGATCAATAACTGAATAATGTATATTATGTATGTACACATTTATATTTCATTATTTAGATTTTTACATCGCAATCCCTTCTCCCCCTTTTGCCTATTTTTATTAGGTAAACTATGTTTTTAAAAGAGTTATCTGATCAATAATAATAAATCTATATTGCATTGTAGTATCCGTGGTACTGGGGACCGATATCAGTGGAAGCAGCGGAAAAGATTCTTTCAAACGAACCGGACGGTTCATTCATAGTGCGCGACAGCAGTGATGACCGGTACATCTTCTCACTCACCTTCAAGCTTAACGGACTGCGCCATGTTCGTATCGAACATGATAAAGGTACGTTGGAGCTTATAACTTACACATGTAATTTTTTTCTGATTTTTAAAGTTATATCATTATTTAGCGGACACCGGTGTTTAGTGGATGAAGTAAGATAAAAAGAGTAGAGACGGCAAATAGCTTCTGCTGTTGAAGAAAGGAACAGGATTCCGTATAGGACACATTCGCGAATTGACCAGCATGAATAGCGGACCGGTCTTTCCTTACAAAACTTTTCTTGCGGGTGTTAGGAGGTGGGCGACGGCAAATAGGTTTTTATAAATAAGTACATGTTGTCTGAAGGATAGTTGTTTATTGACTGATTTATTCTATGCTACGGCTTTATATAATACAAGCTTCGTATGCGTGGTTATAATGAAGTAGCTTTAGGTTTTCATATGAAAGCGTCTTTGTTAATGGTATTTACATTAATGTGCTAATATGAGTGAAATTTAATAGATCCTAATTCATAAAAAAGCGTGACAGTTATTTGGTATATAATATTGCATGGCTGTAGACGATTACGAATTACAATAATAAGTCCGAGGGTCTCAGCGTTAATTGCCGCTGAAGCTATAAAAAAATAAATTGGGTTTTTGTATGTGGGATCGTCATACGATGAAGAACTTCTAGGTGTGGAGGTTACAAGGACGTAACTCGAGCCAGCAGTCGTAATAGCGATGCTGAGAAGGAATCCTGGGACTGTATAAAACAGAGCTTGGGATGGGCTTCCCTAGCGAACAGATGAAAGGCCACAGTTGTGCCCTCTCCAAAAGCTAAGGATGAGGTCCACGGAGAGGGTTTTCGCTTCTCAAAAACTTACACATAATTCAGATTCCTCTCCAGAAAAGAATGGACTTACTAATGTCTAAAAAAGCAATGCTGTGCACAAATATCGACACACACATTGAGAGTAATTTGATTGCACGCGTTGATAATGAATTATACGTTTATTTCGCACGTACAACATCAATACTGGTGAATCTGCTATCTGTCTCCAAACTGTTCCAACCCCTTTTTTTTACTCGCTTCTGACATCGGGATCTATTTCGCTGTTCTTTTGAATAAAATATTTAACTCTACGTTCGAGAAAGTAGTGAATCAAATTCCGCCAATTCAGTGTTCTCAATGTCTAGGATACGGATCGCCATTGACTGTGAATCTAGATGTTAGACATTGCATCGCATAGATATCTGAATGAAGACAATGGAAGGACGTGTCTATCGTCAGTGGACACGGCGTGATGAGAAGAAAATCAAGTCAATACAAAAAACTTTTTCATACATTCCAACTACCTAAAACAATCTCTTCGCAATCATTATAAAATATTTCTCTTCTATCAGCTGAACGACGGGAGCAACGTATTGGCGCCTGTTTCTATATGTTTGTATATCACAGAGCCTTGAACTAATTCAATTTATCCACGTTCCTAGGAACCTTGTTTAGTAACAAAGTTACTTGTGTAACAATGTCTCTTTATCGATACGGCGCACCTGTAGTAATTCAATAGTAGTAATAATTTTGTCGGAGTCACTAAATTATCAGACTATTTTCGTCGACATGCCTCTTTAATAACAATATTATGTACCGACAATATACGAGAGCCAGAGTTATCTAGAATGGAGTTCTTTACAAGGCAAACAAGAATGGTTGTCTTGGACCTGAAACATCACACAGCTTTTAGGCCCAGTAAAAAAAAAGAAATTTAATTGGTAATTATTCATTATATTGTGGGGTAGTTAAAATAATTAGAATACGTAAACAGAATAATTGTGTTTATAGTGTTGTACGTGACCGATGTCACGCAACTTCACGTCGGTAAGTCTTATTATTGTTGCTGCATTTTGAGATCGCTTGGTATAAGCGGCTGCGCAGGGGGAGTTTGCCGTGTGACGTCAGTGAGTGATGCAACGTGAATTAGATTTTTTACGATTAGAGATAGCGATGATGACGCGGAAGCAACAATCAAATATTTCACAATGGGTACAGTCGCAGCCACCTGTGTTTGCAGAGGTCAGAAGACAACCAGAGAATC
>DWIB01000357.1:0-10353 GCA_018248155.1 Cressida cressida
AGTGTAACACTATTATAAACAAGCGTACCACTTACCATCAAGTGTATGTTCCACTCGTTACTACCACAAACAAAATACTGTAAATTTTAAGACATTTCACATAGAAATAAACCTTGATTTTTACTGTCTTAAGGATCACACACATATAAAAAAAATTCCAGTGATTTACCTATCATATCGGCCGAAGATTAACTGTGTATATATCGTGTTTACAAGAAGCTGACATATCCAAAACATTGAAAGAAATAGATTTATAACTGCACAGTTGATAGAAGTCATTAATAGAAACCAAAACAAAGACTAACAATGACTGGTACTTTGTGTAATACTTATTTTAAAAAGGATATAAGTAATATCTAATAAATCATCCTCTACATCAGTGGTGATGATCTGATCTGTATGATATGAATATGTATAGGTAATAGTGTAATCACCATAACATGTAAAAATGTTTTCTGCGAAAAAGTTTATATATTAATTATTATCAACGTTAACGCTTTATTAAATCTCTTAAAATAGTGAAAGATTACGTCCGAAATTAGTTTTCAAATACGCGATCTTGCGTTGAACAATTATAAATATATTGGTGCCCTTGAATTGTCAAAAAAAGCAAATAGCAACGACCTCGACACAGTGGCACAGCCACTAGCAGTTAGTTTACTATTCAACAGGCAGGTTAGATTAGGGCGGTGTTATTATGCACAGTTTATGAATACGTTATTAAAGTATATGTTGAACTAGAACCGCGAGCGGGTTTGATTTGGCGGCGTGACGTCACCATCATCTGAGCCCCCGGTTTGAGGTCAGATAGAGCCGTCAGCGCCGCCGACCCACAAAACTACAGACACAATAAATTCGGCAATGTACAACGCGAACGGGTCAACGAACCTTTGACGTATTAAAATACGCACTAACTGCCTTATCGCGAGTGTATTACGGCGAGCGCCGGCGCAGCCGCAATATTCTACTACGTATCTTGCAAAAATGGATATTTATAGATCTGCGGACGATGATTCTTGCTATGTCTAAGGTCCTGTGCGTCGCCAGAAGAACTTTTCACGCGATCTTATCTTTTAATTATATAGGCTAGCAGTCACTTACAGTTTCACCAGGAAGCTAGTTTATTAAATATGAATTAAAATTTTTATAGACATCATATAAAACCTTTTTGTTAATCACATATCCATTAAACTATTTATAAGCAAAAATTAAAAAGAAACGTGTCAAATTTGCTCAATAGTGATGTGAACGTTCAAGTAAAACCGTAAATACCGTTTTGGTATAAAAATTAAGTACTCAAGGTTATGTTTTTTTTTTCTCAATTAGTGGTGACCGGAAATTCGGCGAGAGATCGTTTTACTCGATGAAGCGCTATCGATATCAAGAAAATGTGGGAAAGGAAATGTGTACAACTTGCAGCTACACAAAATACACTACGCTCGGGCTTTGTACTGCAAGATTCATGATTGTTCGTCGACAGCGATTTTAGACATGAGAGCGGCGTCGTGTAAGATTCATATTCGCGGTGAAAGGGTCGCTTTGGAAGCTCGTCCGCAGTCGGCAGTGGGCACAAAGCGAGTCACCCGCGGCGGCTGCACCACCTATCTACCCACATATGCAGAGCCGGCGGATACGGGCCGAGTTTCTTACGCATACATGCGAAATGCGAAGGCCAGTCTGTGCATGTGTCGCGAATACGTACGGCTTCAATAATCAGCAGGTGGAGCGAACTAAAGTGAGGGGTTATTGCGATTAACTCTTTTATCCCTTCTTTTACACATCAGAGAGTAATGAACCTCGTTCTCTTCTATTCTACTCTGTCAATTGATTACCGTGTGATCATTTTGTATATCTATATGTAAGCATATATTTTCATCGTTACGTTACTTCTTAAACCGGATTTTTTCGTGTTTTGTAATTAATTTGATTTTGTGTTTGTTTTGACGAGACGAGTCATTAATCTGATCGTAAAGGATACGCTCACTCATAACAACGTGGCACTAGTTAGAATGATACATACACCACTGCGCCCGCCGCTCCGGGACATAGGGTGCGAAGTTCCGTGACCCCAGTAATTTCACTAGCTACAACGCCCTTCAGGCAGGACACAGTAATCTTTGTTCAGTCTGTCTGGCGGCAGAAATAGACGCTGCAGTGGTACTTCCATGGACGGCAACAAAGAACTACCACCAGTAAAATATGTCAATTATAGTGTTGTAATGATATTTTAGTTTTTTTTAAACAAAAATTTTTAGACATTTTTTTAGTTATTTAAAAAGTTTAATTGCTGCAACCAGTACGTGGGTGTTGTGTGCGTGAATCGATTGAGAGTAATGAAGGTCAGTGTGTTTGCGTGTGTGAGTGCGTATGCAAGTATGCAGGCAGGCGAGCTCGGTGCGGCGTCGTGCTGCTGCACGCCTGCACCGCCGGTTGCAGCGCCGTCCCCCCGCCCCGCCTCGCCCCGCGGACACCGCGCGCGCGGCGCACCCCGCCTCGTGCCCCACCCCGCAGCGCACCGCGCTCGCCGCCGTCTCGCCGCTAGCCTGTCTCACCTCGCGGCCGGCAGCCTTGCGCGACGCGCCGCGCTCTTTCACATTCAAAATTATTCGCGACTATTGCAAAAACTCTCCGAACAACATTCAATAATTCGCTCGACACGCATTAAGTTAACATACATAACGTATATTCGAAGTTGATATCGTAAGAAAGTTGTAGTGCGTTCAGAAAGTTTGAATGCACTCATCGTTGCATCGAGTCCCGCACAAGTCGTTATGAGAACCCCGTACTGGCGGTCACGTTGACGTCGCGCGGTGCCGCCATATCTGTCTCGGTCACCACCTAGCAAAATTAATAGGTAATTATTTGCACGACGCCTTCGATTCATTTTATTGTACAGTGATTACGCGTTCATCACCTGTAGGTAATATATATTCCAGTTGGATTCTTTTTGGAAATCGAGGCGCGCGCCGGCCGGTTCTTATCGGACGCAATGCAGTTGCACCTCAACTTATTGCAGTTCATTCGGCAAAGTTTCATGCGCGGAAAGTTACCGGTGCTCGTTTCTCTTAACAGATGGATTGTTAAAGTGTTTCAAAAGTGAATTGTCGTATTAAAGTGGCGTGTGTTACAGTTCATGATTAACTTCACAGTGTACTCTGTGTTATTTCGGTCATTGACCGCCGGATTTCGCATCTCTTATTGTGTTAGTGCCACCGCTTGTGGGCTGCGATATATAATACCGATTTTCGTTTTTTAGGTTTAAAAGTTTTACATCACTAGTAAAGAATGCGATAGGCCGAGCATTCGCTTTTTGAAATTTCACCTTCACCCGGATGGAATGAGGAGTGCACAATCCTATTGTTTCACAGTTTCATATGTTTGAACATCATTTGTTTTTCTGTTTTTCGGACGATTAGAAAGTTGTCATTTTGTTCCAAAATTACGAAAATTTCTAAATAAGGTAACTATTTATATTATTAATGTTATGTAGTGCGAAAATAATTTAAAAGTTATCACTGCATTAAAAAAATATTTGGCATCGCTCTCACGCGTGGCTTTCGATATTGTAACGTATGACATCATCTCTAGACGAGCTGTGGAGGCTGAGTACAGAAACCATTACTTTTAAAACTTCATGTAGAAGGTTAGGTGTAACATATTCGGATTATGGTGCAGTGAGTGTAGAATGTTTCATAATTGTGCAGAATGGCGGAGGGTAACGGAGAGATATCTGTGGAAGAGGTGCCCGGGAAGGACTCTGATGTTGGCCGCACACCAGACTACCGTAAACTCATAGAATATGGCTTGGACCCTAAGGTAAGAAAGTAAGAAAATTACAAATGAATTAATCTGCCACATTCTCATTTTCTTCAAGGTGAAATGAAGAAATTTTAGTTTCAAAATCTACATACAAAACCAACACATGACTCCTTGTTAATTTTCTTTATTATAAACACCTTATTTTCTCCAAAATATCAAAAGAAAATTTTGATAAGGATACAATGTATTATGTTCAGTATCTGGATACAAGAGGGACCAATAACTGTTGGTTCAGTATGATTAGTTACAAAAGTTTAACTGTCTTGTTAGAATCCAAATAAATACATAAAGGTGTCCAGATATAATTGTCTGTAGTCAACTAGATTCTTATAAGAATGTATGATGTTTAATAAAACATTTTAAAAAATCTAGTGTAAGTTTATGAAACTACCCAAGTTCTAAGATAAAAGTGAAAAGTCATACTTGTGTTGCCATGTGTCTATTTCATGGTCATATTTTTGCATTATCCTTCTAAATAAAATAATGTTATCATTAAGAATATTTATTTGTACAGGTTTAATTACATTTCTGATTATAAGCTGACCTCTGCTCCTATCTGTATGCACCTTTGCAGTTTATTTCAAAAGTTGCCCCTTATATCTCTGTTGTTATAGATAAATTTATCTTTTATATGTTTGCAAATTGAATGTATACATATTTGTGTATGGTGGATATATAGGGTTTGGTCAAATTACAATAAGTATAAAGCCAATGAAGGTTTTTCTTGTGTATTGAAATTACTAACCTGTGAAGGCTGTTCAAAATCTGAACATATATTCTTCCACATTTAAAAAAAAATTGAAATGAGTTAAATTATTGTATATGTTTTTGATTGTGGCGACATTATCAATGTTGCAAGTAGTGAAAATGATGTAATTGGGACTTTAAATAAGATTCTATATAATTGGAAACACTGCGATTTGAATACTTAGTTTCAATATTGATAATGACTAAAAAATATTTTATTGCACTGAAATTATTTGTTTTTCAGGTGGCCGCCAAGCTCGATGATATTTATAAGACTGGAAAGCTAGCGCACGCCCAATTGGACGAGCGTGCGTTAGACGCCTTAAAAGAATTTCCATCCGACGGTGCTTTAAATGTTCTTGGACAATTTTTAGACTCAAATCTTGAGCATGTATCTAATAAAAGTGCTTTTTTATGTGGGGTCATGAAGACCTATAGGTGAGTGTGAGAATACTTTTTTTTTACGCGGGTACTTGTACCGCAAGTTTGGACGTACTCCAAATGTAAGGAATGGTATGTGGGTCAGCTTCGAAAAATTGACCTATCGTTGCATGCGGAGAGTTTTTCGAACATTATTACATTTGATGCACGTCACGCCATCTCGCGAAATGTCGCAAAATTAAAGTAACCCGTTTCGCGATGTGTTACCATCGCGAAAACTTTATTACAGTTCAAGGTAATAACGCCTGAGCTCATTAAAATAATTCACGTTAAAAATGCAATCTCTGTTTAACCATTACATAGAAACTAGACACAACACTCTCCTATAGGTTTTAATGTAAAAACCATTTCAAAGGTAAATCTCACCTAAATTCTGCGTGTTTTAGTTGAACGTAAAAATAATAAGAAAACATTAATTAATGTAGGTAGATGCACAATGATGGCTCTTTGTCTTGAATCATTGTTACATTGGTAACCATGACCACTCCTTTATGGGCGGCGACCATGACTTCCTGCGACGGTTCATTCGGTGATAAAGCGGGGCACTATCTTGTGAGGCGGAATTTAAAGTGATAATATGGAAGTGTTTCACAGGATCATACTTCCCGTTGCGTTACATTTGTTACGATAAAATAATTTAATACCAAAAATTTTATTGGTCTCCAACAAACAAAAGGATTTTGTTCCGAACATACGGGAGTGAACTTGCCGGGCTGTTCAGAGATCGTTCTATGTAAAATTTAGTGCATAATGAATAAGAAAAAAAGAATTACTGTTCGCCTTATTTCAAAATCCTGAATTTTTTTAGAAGGTTTTTATTCCCATAAAATGTATATTTTATGAAACTATCTTCGTCGATATTCTAAAATAAAAACTGTCATAACTATAATATGTTAAAAGTGCGGTTAACCTAAGTGATGAGTTTACATCGTTTGTGTTAGGAGATTGTTTGTGTCTGTTATTATAGCCTTAATTTTAAAACTTTTGATTTATAAAATTAGTAGTTCAAAAACATTGATTGCAAGATTAAATTCGAAGTATGCGGCAAATTATAACCAATGTTCATTTCAAGACGTGCATTTATTCTCTTATCTTTCAGACAGAAAAGTAGAGCAGGCGTGCAGGGAGCGCCTACGTTGTCTTCTGCTGTCCAGGCCAAGGGCCCCGATGAAGAGAAAATTAAACAAATTCTCGCGAGGACGGGCTATTTACTAGACGTTACTACAGGTATATCACATCAGTTTTCCAACTACAATCACATTTTTTTTTATTATAGGCCCTTTGAAGATATTTCAAATACCCTTAGTATTAGTAATTTTTAAGTTGTATAAAGATTATTATGAAAGTATTAAAATCTTGTAATTACAAACCATTTAGATTTTCTGTTTTGCCAGAGAAAGTAAACATGGTTTAAAACTTAAATTATAAAATTATTTATCTGTAACTCTCCATTTATTCAAACCTTTCTTCAAGGATCAGAAAAAGAAAAACTCATGTGTTATGTTGCAAGATAATTTGTGAAAAGATGTTGTTATTCCTTGCAGGTCAACGTAAGTATGGCGGACCACCGCCCAATTGGGAGGGCGCCACACCCGGCGCCGGCTGCGAGGTGTTTTGCGGCAAGATACCCAAGGACATGTATGAGGACGAGTTGATCCCGTTGTTTGAGAGATGTGGTACCATATGGGACTTGCGCCTCATGATGGACCCCATGACGGGCACCAATCGCGGTTACGCCTTTGTTACCTTCACTACCCGGGAAGCCACGCAACGGGCTGTTCAAGAGGTTGGTACACAAGTCTTTTTATAACTACCCTCGATTCTTTGTTGCAGTTATGTGGGCTCCTTTGCGCAAAGTTGAATGCTGAAAGACAGAAGTGTACCGGTACTTGAGTGATCAGCCTTTTATCATAATTACCTAGAGTACTTGTTTTCAGCGTTCTTACTTCGCGGAAGGGTGAGGTTGGGTGTATTTTGACTGGAGAGTGGTAAACAATTTTCATGTGGCCCATCAGTTCTACCTCCTTGCTCATTGTGGCTAAATATCGACCATATCTCGATTGATGAAACCTTGTTGTGCTATCTATTTAATTATTTGTAACTTAGCACATTTGAAGTCTAAACGTTGCTGACGAAATTACCACCCTCTTGGATAGTTTATTGATTTTGTTGCAAGAATACATTGTTACAATAAGATTGATGTCATCTACTTGCAAAGATTGTTACAAAGCTAATAATTACACCCTGATCTGAATTCTCGTTTAAAATTAAGGTTTCGATTACTTATTATTTTCACGTATGAAGGTAAAAATGTTTGCCATTTTGGTAGATGCTATGAATCTTTGCCTAAGATGGATGTTATTGAGCACATCTCTACGGATGCGTAATGTTGAGCACTACATTCGCTGATATATTTACGACTCGTCTATCAGACTTAATTGGTGTTGCCAAATTGTATATCTGAACTATAAAATTACCTTTATTTAACTGTATAATTGGTGCATAATGAATCTGAAAACGAAATTCTAATTTGACGTCTACTTTCCAGGTGACTCGCCGAATGTTTAAGTATAAAATACCCATGAACGATAAAACCGATTTCACTGCACAATAGTTGGCCAATGGGTTTGGTGACTTTGTTTAATATATGTTTGCCAAATGTTTGGATGAAATCGCTACCTTGCTAGAGTTAACTGTGATGAAATTAAGATTATAGATCATAGAACCTGCTAGTTTAGCAACTATTCGCGTATTGTAAATTTACCTACACGGAGTAATCTGGGCCAGCACCTTAATGTACTTTAAACTTGTGTGAACTAGAGGGCCAGTGTTAACCCATTAAAGATATGGTAGAAAGCAATCTTCCCGGTAATGATTTCATCCACCGAAGTCACCAAACTCGAGCGTCACTTGCAAAACTACTGCGTTATATGCCTGCGGTAATTTTGCAAGACCCGATCAATTGCCTGATGAATATGAGAGACTCAATTCAACTTGAGAGATTTAGTCTTAGCTTGTTTCATTTGTAAAGCATGACTTTAATATCCCCTCGACGGCGGCCATTTGCATACTGCGATGGCCACTTTTCGTTATTACCTACTAATTAGTTCGCCATTAGATAAATATTTAGCGACGTATAAGGTTAATTTTGCATGCTTTAGGTGTAAAGTTTAGAATTAACGAAGGTAGTAGACTGCCGCCTGCCAGTGTGCGTGGCGCTCCGCTAGTGTATGTATACAGCGTGTGCGTCGCTATGCGCACGGCCGCCGTCCTCATGTAATCACTCAAACTGTGTAAATGTGCAAACATAACACCTATAAACTGATCTAGCCTCGCTTGTCCTGAGATATCATCATCCCGTTCTCTACTATTGCACCTCGTTCAATTTTGAGTTGCTTTAATATTTTTTTTTTTTACCATCACACTTGTACTTGCTTTTTTTATTTTCACTTCATCAAACGGTCCACTTACAGGGTTAACTTTCAATTGGCTTCAAAAAGTTCTCCTGCTGAGAATTTAATATATCTCAGGCTCTCCTCTTTGCTCAGTACGAACACTTTTGGCTTATCATCAATTATCAAAGTACAGTTAACTCATCACAATTGGCTCTAACAGTTCATCGCTCACGAGGACCGCGCGGAGTTTGTCTCGGCCCGCAGCGTTCTCATCGTCCGACAGAGAAAGCTGTCGCTTTGATCGAGTTCGAAATTGATCCTCCTTTTTTTTTTCAAAATTTTTCCCTTGTTATTTTTCCCACAGCTCGATAATCACGAAATAAAACCTGGGAAGACTCTGAGAATTAAGATTAGCGTACCGAATCTGCGACTTTTCGTCGGCAACATTCCCAAGTCTAAAGGCAAAGAGGAGATACTGGAAGAGTTTGGTAAATTAACAGGTAAAGTGTCAATCGAATGAATTAAAGAGTTAGTTTTTGGGTTGAGTGCGTGGGGGCTTGGTGTGGACCGCTGAAGGTTGCCCCGCTTGCGTCCCGCTTGTCCCTGCGTCCTGCGCCCTCTCCCCCGCTACCTCTCCTCTCCGCTCCGCTCCTCTCCTCCTCACCCAGCACAGCTCACTCCTCTCCTCTCCAGTCTGCGGGCCCGGGCGACGACCCGATCCCGCCCATTGGCTATTCTCCCTCGAATTGTTCTTGCAGCTGAATAATTATGAAATTCGAAAGGGGAAAAAGATTGGCGTTACGGTTTCCTTTAACAATCACCGTTTATTCGTGGGGAATATCCCTAAGAATCGAGATCGGGACGATTTGTTTGAGGAGTTTACTAGGCACGCACGTAAGTCCTTGTCGAATTCATAATATGTGCTATTCAGTTCGTTCGGGACCGCGGCGGGGGGCCCCGCGGGGTGAGCGCGCCCCTCCGCGCCCGCGCCTCTGTCGCGCCGCCGACGCACCGGCCGCAGTCGGTCGCGGGGCGCACGCCCGCGCGGCCCCCCGCCCGCTCCTGGCTTTGAGTAGATTTGCAAATACCGAGTGTTAACCGATTGGCCTCCGCCTCGAGAATGCTCACTGGTAATGACTGGAGAATCTTGCTGTTGTTCTCTAGACTTAGAATTCTTCAGTATATGTTCTCCTAAGATATCGTTTGATTTGCTTCATATTTTCGTAGATTTGAAGGAATGAAATTAAGCGAGGGGAGGGTAGCTTTGTTATTATATAACCGAGTATAGCCGCGCGAGCGCCGCGCTATATGAACTTTGTATGATTTCAGCTGGACTGGTGGAAGTAATAATATATAGTTCCCCCGATGACAAGAAGAAAAATAGAGGATTTTGTTTTTTGGAATACGAGTCACACAAGGCGGCCTCGTTAGCTAAGCGTAGACTTGGAACCGGTAGAATAAAGGTGCGTTGCATTTTGATGTTCTCTTCGACATTGATCTATTTCTGGAACGATTGGGGAATGGTGATAAGAAGTTGATAATTTATCTCACAATAATAGGTAATTGCAAGTCGAGCGGAAGCGGTCATGCTCGAATCGAGGTAAACTGACGTAACCGGTGCCCAACCCAGGACGGGTTTGCTGTATTGGGAGGGATTGACAGGATATTATCTATTATGAACTACTACCTTACGGCAAAATTCTTTAATTCGGACCTGTATTGAAAAAATAAAATCTTCGATTTCATGCAAAAATTACGGATTTCTTTTAATGATATTTATTATATACCTTTTGATCCAAGAACATAACTACAATTTTCACTAGGTTTGGGGCTGTGATATAATAGTCGACTGGGCCGACCCCCAGGAGGAGCCCGATGAGCAGACGATGAGCAAAGTAAGTTCATTTCCTGTTTTTGGGTTAAAGGATGTTTGTGGCAACAAAATTAGAGT
>DWIB01000358.1:0-10352 GCA_018248155.1 Cressida cressida
CCCTCCGTCCTCCCCCTGTTCCCTCCCCGTCTAATCGGTGGCAGCGGCAAGTCGGCAAGTGGCCGCCGCTCCCGCGCGCAAATATCAAATAATTCAAATATTTGGGCAGACCTCATCGATCACTTGCTGATGATTGATCGACTCGTTTTCTTCAAAACATACCTGAATAAAATCTCAAGTCCCTGTGATAGAGATAGAATTTTATTCTTTAACTCTATATTGTCTAAGTTCAAATTGGTTTGAGGTTGATTTGTTTTGAGTAGGGTGCGCAACAGAAAGTTGGCCCTAATAACCGACGGGTCAATGTTTGTACAGTTGTAAAGGGGGCCCTGTTCACTCGATTGACATTATCGTTTATGTTTCACTTAGCAATAATTTATTGATGCGGCTACCACGGATAAGATATGGTGACATGTATTGATCATTTTTATCATTGATACCTTTTTAAATTATTTAAAAGAATTCATACGATACAGAAGCTTTACGATTCGAAAGTAAAATTATTAGAACTTTTTATTTATTAACTTTACAGAATCCGCTTGTGGGTGGATTTATGGTTTGCATATTTTCTTGTTGTACCCATGTATAGACTATATAAGCAGAATTATATTATGAAGTTCAAAATACGAAAGTTTAAGAGTTAAGTATCTAACCAGTTAACAGTAAGGCTAATGTTGTAATTAGTGCCCCGCGGGGTGAGTTATGGTTGCGCGTCCACCCTCTCGTGAGTAACAATCATAAAGAACGTAACCAAGTACTTTATTAAAGAGTGTACTTATTTTTATAACATAATCGTGTTCCGAGTAGCTTATCCTTGTAGAAATCTAACCCTTAATTTAATACTGTTGATAATTAAAATAAATTATCTTTATCACAAGTGATTACACGCAGGCACGTTGCGTCACTTCTAAGTTCTAACTTGCAACAAAGACTTCATACTGTTTCTTTTACATTCTTTTTTGTTTTCTTTTGAGAAACAAATTTTCGTATTTACCCTACAAACAATAAGTCGATTAAAGTATAGAGTTAAATATTTTGTTTATATTTATTACACTTATTTAAAAAAAATGTATTTACATTAATTGCTCGTATATATTTTACATTAACATTCATTTCATACTTGCTATATTTACATTGACGTAGTTTAATGTCCAGAACCGTTTTTTACTATATCCACAGACACTGCAAATATACCTACCTCCAATGGAACGTGTTTTCATAAAACTATTTTATATAAAGCTGGTGAGAATTAGAACAAAATCATGTTTTGAAAAACAACTTTGGTAATATTGTTAACTAAATTCCAGTTGTATCTGGAATAATGTTGACCACGTTATCATTGAAAATAATTTCCTACGGAGGGAAAATGTTTACAGCAATTCTCATGCCGGATCTTTAAACGAGGTGAAGTCAGTTAATACAGGGCAATTTGTTAAGAGAGCATCTCCCGGGCGGCTGCTTACACCTCCATTTAGTGGTCATAACAGATAAAGTCAGCGCTCCTTGTTAAAGCAAACGAGCTCACTTTGAAATGCAGGAGATAAGGCAGCGGCGCGGAGCCTCACACTGCACCGGCAATACGCGAACACCTCTCAGTTTTATAATAAAATGATGTCGTCGACTGTTATAAAATAAACTTGTTCCGCTACAAATTACTGCATAATTTTTTAACATGAAAATGTTATAGCGGAATGAGCAATATGTTACCAAGTCTCTTCCAAAAAGTTACTAAAGCTTAAATCTACCTTCCAATGAAAATAGAGATTACTGTGTATGATACAATTGACATATCGTTAATGTAATCTTAATATACTTAATGCAGCTTATAAAATACAATAGGGCTAGTGCTCGGTACCCGCACGGCATCGAGCGCTATCAACGCTTTTATTTGTCACACGTTTCTGTTCAAACACGAGTGAGTTAAGGCGTCGTTACTGGCTCGCGATAAGCATATTTTATTTTTATTGTCCGCAGGCACTCGGTGGCAGCGCCTTAATGACTTTTGTGCTGATATCTCCCCCTAAGTGTTCTAACAAACGGTGAACATAAATATCATAATAAAATAAATCTCACCGCGCAGTGTACAGGGTTGCTGCCTCAAACTTGACTCGGTTAATTTCTTTGTGAATGTCTACAGTAATATTACACATGTTTCTATATTATCTTTCCAAAAACTAATCAGTTTCTCCATTGCTCCGAATGGTAAACAGCAGTTGAACAGCGCATCTAAAGTAGGCCAGGATATATCAGATCACTTTTTTGTTATTGTTAACAACATTAACATTTGTGTTTAACACTAAAATCATTGTAGAAATCTAATGTGATTTCCGTAATATAAAACACTTTACTTCACTTTTTGCCAAAGATATTTAGATCACCTAGTTAACAAAATTTGCAGATGCCGAGTATCAATGGGCCACGTGAATTGAATAAATAGGCTACCAAATGTATTCAAGCAACAATAAATTGATTGTGTGTAAAGTAATATTTTAAAGGTTTTTGTTGGTGCAGCTAACTGCGCACGCGAGTGACCACCCACCGCCGCCGCCACCGTCACCGTGCGGACAACAATCGCCCAATCCATTACTTGCTTACACTTCAACTATATTGACTCCGTATAGATTGTACACGTCCCTTCCTGTAATGCGTTATGAACTCTAAACAAATAGCATAGAGTTTGATTCAATTTGCAGGGCGCTGTTAAACGCTACAGTACGTTGACACATTTGAGTGATGTTTACACAATTCCGATGTTTTGTAAGCGCAGGAAGCGGACCCCACAGCCACCTCCATACGAATCCTAAACAGCCGTCATTCCGCTATTATACTGCAAGTACAAGTTGACAGCTTGAATTATACACCAAATAGTTACAAAAACGTATACATACAATTTACAAAAATTTCTATAAAATTATATTTTACGGGTTTTTTAACATTCATTAAATTTACTCATGGCGAACGTAAGAAATTAAACAAAATGTTAATTTTTCTACTTAGAAACTATATTATATAATCAAGACTTGTATACTTAGTATAGTATATAGTATACTAGTATACTTGAGACTAGTATAATATAATGCAAGTATAATAAAATGCTTCGTACTGTTCATCTCACTAGATTAGATACTTCTACAACTAGATATTTCTAGAAGAAACCTATGATTACATATTTTTATAATATGTCACAGTTCGTGAAATTATTTCTAATCATGAAGCCATTAAATGGTTATTTAGTTACGAGACACAAAGACATATGTCTTAAGGTAAAAAACGCAATATTTCTGTACACACATTCTAAAATATTGGCAGACATAAAACATCTAAAAAACATTTTATAAATTATAACATACTCGTAACTAAATAAATTTCAGTAAAAATCAAATTGATCTTTATCTGCTTACTATAAGGTTGCCATAAGAAAGCGCGGGTTTCGCTCGGAATTAGATCCAAAGATAAATCAAGATTAAATCGTTCGTTCGCTGCAGCAGGAAAGCTTTGTCAAATTCGCCACAATCACCTCATCTCTTCCCAAAGCGTGAAATGTGTGTTTGTCATTAGAGCTTTTACGGCTCTTACCTTATTTATTTCCCTTCTAAATCACCACTATTGTCAATTTACCACGGCTGTCTGTTTTGCTAACACCGTATCCGACTGACACCCCACACAATCCAGAGTAAAAAAACCTGGTACTAAATTGTACGGCAAGCTTCCAGTGTAGTGCGGGGCGTCGCTACACTGTGGCGCGGGGTGGCGGGGTGGTGGGGTGAGGCGGTGCGGGGTGGTGCGCCCCTGAAGCCTCATTGTCGACGAGTTGATGAATTGACGCGGCTGGCATTGTGGGGCGGCCGCAGCTGTCATCTGTCACCGCCGAGCTGACACTCGGAGCGGTTTTTTTGACACTTGGCTTTGTGTGTGCGCGGCGAAATGAGCTGATATCGATCGCTCAATATTGTGCTCGCTGTGAAGAGGGTTTCGAGTATGAATTGAGCTCATAAATAAATAAGCGGTGTCGTGGTGTGTTCCCTTTCTCTGCGGTGATGATAAACGGGCTGCTTTTGTCGCGGCTCCGGCGGAGCTGGTGCGAGTGGTGCGAGTGGTGCGGCTGCCGATCAATTTATAACCTTAAATAAATATCGAAACCGTGATGCGGCTCCGCGACCCTCCACCAGACTGTAAATATTTTGTTCGGAGTGTAACGCTCATTGCGTTTCAATTTATTGATTGTCACGGGAACCTTATAAACTTAAAAAAGCGCGGGGACTAATGGCACCGTTAATGCTATAACTTTTGTAATCATTTACATTTATTTATAAAGGGCATTAGTAAAGCAAAGGGTACTTATATCTTCTACAAATAATTTTCATGCTGTTGAATAATATGAAAGCTATTCGTCTTCCGTGAGACTAGTAGCTTCGATCCACTTGGAACTTGAAGAAAAACAAATATATTACAGTTACAAAAATTTTACACTTTTAATACTATCCTGAAGTACGTGCTATTTAAAGCTCCTCTTCAGCTTTTTAACACTAAATAAAATACGGCAATAACTTGTGATTTTAATATCGCAGTGTTGATATTCACAGTGTACTGTGTAATTTTAATATGATAAAGTACAATAAAATAAAAATGGACAACACAATGTCATGTAACATGTCCACCCGTTATATTTGTATGTCGCCAAAAGATAAGCTAAGCGGGAACAGCGAGCAGCGAGCAGCGAGCAGCGCGCGGTACGGCAGGCAATAAGTTTGAATTATCGCTGGGTTGCGACGCTTACGGACGTAATGAAACAGCCTGTATATCACCATTCCGGCCGCGCCCTGATGCTAAACGCCGCCGGTGAATTAGCCCCCTGTATATGTTTCATTTTTATTGCGCAAACATACGCTGCGCCGACCGCCCTGTAAATAATAAAAGCCTGCTAACTTTCTGACTTGCAGAGGAGAGTTTTTCCTATTTATGTACTTTCTTACATTCACGGACTATTGAGCGTTACTATATCTAATACGATTCCGGGGATTAAATGTCGTATTGTCGTCACATTGTCGACGACTCATCATCCAAAATTGAGGTTAGTTTTACCAGATTGAAAAAGAAGAAATGTTAGTATACATGCATTTTATGTTAAAAGCATGTCTTAGTCCAGCGTTGTCCAGCTATGTGGGCAATATCATAAAACAAACAGTCAGTGTTTATAAAATTAGTGTCTTAATGATTATGGAATTTAAAACAGGGAAATCAGATTACACGCTTCTTAATATAACGGTGTAAATGTTGTGAATATTGGTATCAATTCCGCAATCCGATAGTATTCCCGCGTGCGGTAAGATTGTGATTTACAGTAACCGCTGCAGTCGAAAATTGTATTCGTAATAGACGTAAAACTAAATATACATTTACATTGGCGTGATAGTAATTCCCATAGTTTATAATGTTATAATGTATGCCCACACCGGCGCGGACGTATGTACATTCAAGAGCTACACACATCCTTACAAACATGTATTTCAATATATATATATATATATATTATAGCTCTCCAGTATTTCATTGAATGTCCTGAAACTTATGTATGGTCTTAAATTTTTCATTGAATATATCGGTATACAGAAAGTAGCCAAATTCTAAATTCAATGGAAAATAAACTCATTATGTAAGGAAAATATTTTAAATAACTAGAAGAGTTATGTTAACCAGGCAAGGCACGAGGTTTCCTCAAGAGTCGCAACAGAATTTTCCATTAAATTGTCCTTATCCACTGCATCATCATATATACGTGTTAACGGCCGCGCTTATTACGATTACGTCAAAATTACGCAAACCGTTACCCGCAGTGTCGCCTTTACATAAAGAATATTCACGGCTGCTGAATTGCGCGCTACCAACTTAATACCTCTGGGCGGGCAGGCGGTATTCACCTCAGACACACAACAGATAAGATCTAAAATTGTGTACGGTCATCGAAAGTCTGTATTTACACAGTAACATTTCCACCTCAAAGCCAAATTGAAATATACCGAGGACCATATTCATTACGTCGGGTCGCGTGCAGATCATAACTCGACCTTATGGCGCCTTTTACGAGTTTTAAGAGCAGCACTCGGCACCGGCACAGCAACGCCCGGTACACTGTACACTGTACACGAGCGAGCCGCCACTTGTTCACTTTTAGGTACTCTTTTATACTAAACGACGAGAAGCAGTTTATGTGTTAATGATATATAGCCCACAACGTTTATGTATAATGTTTGGCTTATCGCACGGTCACATAAGGTTTATAATAATTGTGCTACTGGTCGTTTCTGATGCACTATAATAACTACGGATTTCTTAAACCTTGTCTATAATATAAATTCTATATATAAATCACGTCATCACTTCCAATCATAATCAAACAAGCTAAGACAATTATTCGACCATAGAGCAATAATCTTAATTTTGGTCTTCTAAACAGTTACGTGGATTATTTAATACATCTCATTGCCTACTCAATCAGCTATCTCTAAGTCATCAGAAAAATATATCTTCAAATTACTATATTTATGTTTGCTGAGTGATTTACAGGAAAAATGTGTCTTGCATTAGCAGTGGGCGATAAAAGCTACCAACTGGGTACTATGTCTTAGTCCCGGCGACGTCGGTTCGTTCGATTCTTTATCTGTCACTGCTAATTAACTGGTGGACTTCGCTCGTTTGTCACCAGACTTGTTTGTCGCCGGAAGACATTTTTAAACACACTCACTGCTGTCTGATGTACAGAAACTCATTATGTCAATGTTAATGCTAATCCTTTGTTTTTAAGTACAACTTGATAAGAGGGACGTAAAACAGCTTCAACCTCTAAATTCCGTATCTACTTCTCTGCAACTTTTCTTTAATTTCAATAAAAGTAATATCAACACTGGAGCTTGTGAACAACATTTATCAATATAGTAAATAGCACTTTTTAAAAATAGTAGCAGTAAATTTGAAATGACAAAAAACTTTCACTTTCGAAAGGTCAGTGCATTGAATACTATTCGTTTACTTGAGCTAGTGCCGTCAATTATCAACTGGCGGTTCTGGATTTGATGGAGAGGCGCTAAGGTAATAGTTGGAGACTAGGACCTGGCTGGTAAACAAACTGGACAGCCTAGATCACCGACATAATATAGTTACTCTTTCGATGTTCTACAGAGTGCTTTTCGGAAAGTGTGCTCAGGAATTGAATGATTTAATAGCCCCGTGACTACTGTGTACCATCGGACGCATACAATGGACACACAGTCAACACGCATCCTTTTGTTATCGATGTTCTGGGTATAAAAATGAAACATTTGGCCTCGTCCGTCATAATACGAACAAGGTGGGTATGGAACAATCTGTCGGCGTCATTGTTTCCGTTCAGTTATAGTGTGGGGGTCTTCCAGAGGAGAAAGAATAGTTTTTTTCTAGACTAGTGCATTTTACCACCTAGATTGCATCTCCACTTTCCATCAGGTGGACTCGTAACCATGCACTAGACTGTATAAGTTAATAATATTAGAAACAGTTTTTATAATAATAAACACTATTTGGATATTTGGATATTTGGAACACTCAGGAGTGAATTGGAGGCTTTCATTCACGTGTGAGGTTTTAAGGAATTAATCAGATTGGCCAAGTGTAAGTTGGCGGATGTTCATATTACAGTTTCATTGTTAGCCATTTGTAATTCCTAAAACAACAATTCTATCACAATTTCGTTGAACGGGGGAATTGTCATCTTCAAATGAATTTGTGATCGTAGCCTTTAAATTGTATTCAATGAAGCAATTCGCATAAATCAAATAGATTTTTTTATATCCTCTTTTGTCATTTCCGGATGATCATTAAATATATAATATATTGTGAATTTGTCTATTCATGAATGTGCGTCGATTTCACACTGCATTACAATGAAAACAGATTAATATAAATTACAATGACGCTGCAGTGTTCAGCGTCTTTTCAAACAAACCTCGAGGTGGCGCAGAGAATGGCTCACGATGATTTAATAGAATCTATCGGGACACGGGACACACGCGGAGTCGGCGATGGCGGCGGCGCGAATGTAGACCGTGCGCAGGTACCGCGCTCGCAAAAACATGATAAATGGCTCAATGGCTCGTCTATTATACTCTAATGTCCCAATATATTATCTGTCTTAAAAGGGCAAGCGCTGCGTGATAAATTGTCTGCTGGTATCTTTTTGTGGAGGGCGCATGTTGAGCGCCGCTCTGCTCCTCCTACTCGACTCTGCTACATTTGTAATTGTCAGGTCCCGCCGCGGAGTCGCGATTCATTTTTTAAAAACAGTATTTGTTTCCTGTCTGTTTACTTGACGATGACTGTGCATACGGTGTTTTTATGGATTATTCATTAGAATTCTCTTTGCTGACGTTGGTTTAGTGATTTTTGTAGCAATATCCTTGCGTGCGATCTTGCATTGATCAACTATTAAGTATACAGTTTGTAAACTATAATTACTCACTGACAAACTATTCAAAATATACTAAAGATCACGAATGTTGTTTTCTTTAGCTCAAAAAGAAATTAAAAAGCCGTTTTATAGAACAGTTTGTTTTATTAATGGATTGGAGTTCATAATAAAATGTCTTTGTAATATCGTTTACTTTCTTCATAAAATTTATTTTATAAGTTATAAAATTCCTTTTCAGGGATGTGCTTCTGTTAATTTAAAGCAATACTAAATAAAATTGATATGTATCCTTTACGTTACATTTGCATTTGGGAGTTTAATTGATTTTATTTCTCTTTATCGTCTATTCTTATGAATGATTTCTAATGTATACTTCCAACTATTTTATATTTATTAAGCCATGTTATGAAAAATGTTTTCAAAAGAAAAGAAAACTGGAGATGCGCGAACGGAAACGAAACAATATTGTTCTTTTTAGAGATACTTTCTGAAGCGCAGAGCTTTGTTCGTGTATATTGCATGTTGAGTAAACTCCATCTCTTCTACTCTTTTGCTTCATTTCATATATTTTTAAATTCTAACATTTTGATCTTAAAATGCCTTAGCCTTAAAATACAAGGAATCTCTTGTATTTTTGTAAAATATATTATGTACTTTATTATGTGGGTATACTATGTTAAACAAACCAAAAATCTTATAATGCTTTAGCGTTTTGTTTGCTAAGTGTATAAAAACGAACTATACTTACAAATATTTTACGAAATTCATATTAATCTATTTATTAAATCAGGAGTATTTTACCCTAACTACGTCTAACTTAACAATTTTACTATGAATAATATTGAACATTGTGAAATAAAACTGAAAGGGGTGAATTTAATAAGGAGTTTTAAAGCAGAACCATTTCATCTTTAAAAGGCAACTTTTCGGTTCATAAGAACACTTTGTGTGGCTTCTCTTAAAAATAACTTCAACGTTTCAATTTCAACGACTTATTTGCCAATAAACCAAAAATGAGAAATCTTAGAAACTCTGTTAAGTTTTGCTTTATTTGCAATTTGATTTTTTTAAGAAAACCTAAATGTTAAAAATTCTTAAATAAATCTAAATTCACTGTCTTACAATTTTAGTCTGCGTATATAATATATACACAGTTTACTTTCCGTGTACATGGTAGTTATCCATTTCATTGCCACTAATCTAACAACTGTCCAAAAGTATGTGTATAAGAATACGTCAGGAAATTATTTAAGTTAGATTTATTGTTTCTGTATTGGATAAAGAAATAAGTGTGATGGATTAGAGCAGCCGCTCCACCGGTACAGCGGTTCCGCGGTAGGCCGCAGCGGCGGAGTGCCCTGAAATATGGCGCATGTATTATTCAAAGAAATTGCCACATATTTCATCCCCGCGAAATAACTCAGAGCTATGCTGCGCGGTACACGAGTCGTGCAATAAACATGCTCCATATTTTATCGTTGTTTAATAAAATTCATACTCATCAAATTTAATGGTTTTCCAGGTCTCGCCTTGCGGAGACGCGTCGAAACTTACATCAATATTAATGCTTTCATCTCTATTACAGTACACAAAAAACAAAGAAGCTCTTGATTATATTAAAGGATTGGTAAGTGTTCGGTTATGATTGATATAAGAATTCTCTATTTAGAAGGTCCTCCTTATATTGCATGCATATTACCAACGGTAGCATCAGTTGCACAAAATTTTGCCGGTCATGAAAAAACAAGTTAGATTGCAGTTGAGTGTAGCAAGTGGGAGGAAAGCAAAGCCGCCGAATCACCTTATCTATTCCAAAGTGATTCAGCCGCAGCGCCGCCGACGCGAGTTATGTAGCCTTGACGGCTGCACTCCGCTTCACAACCACACTCCAGCGGACGACGACCCCACTCAC
>DWIB01000359.1:0-10351 GCA_018248155.1 Cressida cressida
AAGAACAGAAACGACATTTAATGTTATTAATCACATTGTCGATTCCCAAATCACAAATTTCAATAATTTTTATGTTACAATAATATGCCTTCTCATGGCTGCACTTTTCCTTCACTCTTCACGTCCTGATTTTCTAGATCACCACAGATTAAATAAACATCCATAGTGTAAGTCGCAATCTGTGACTATGAACAGAACATGATAGAATATTTAAATTAAAGATCTCAGAAAATTTTATTTTTCGTTGCATATTTACAAATATTGGATGAAGAAATAAGTGATCAATGATCAATATATAAACATAAATAAAGCACATGGGGTAGTTCTGTTTATAAGGTGACCGTCGTCGCCATATGCCACGTACAGGCGCGGGAACAGCTTGCGTATGTGACGTCCATTAACTCACAATGACTAGCGCGATGGTCAAAAGGTTTTGTCTCTCTCTTATTGCGAGAGAAGGTTCAGATTCCTAAAAGAAGGTATATCGAGTAGACTGTTTATAATTTATTGATATAAATGAATCATATCCGTGTCTGTATCAGTTATGTATGTTTTGTTGCAATTGCAAGAAATATTTAAAAATTATAGGATTTATAGTTTTGGTCATAAATTCGTAATTAGTAAAACGATGTTATGAAGTTTTTTCGTCATCGTATTAACGTTGTTGCTTGCTTGGATAGGGCAGCGCCATCTAGTACATATAATTCTAAACTCTACATCTGTAACAGAAAACAATAATTAAAAAACAACTCTGTTTTATATATTTCAATAAACATTTAATTGTACAGTTTTGTATTCAAAGTAAATTTAAAAAAATTAATTTAATTAACTACCTTGTCAATCTGTGGCAACATTCATTTTTAGTAGATGTTGCATTAATTGCAACACTTATGTTTTCGTAATCGAGTTGAGTGACAACTATCATCGGTGCAGTGGTGCCGAGTGTCAGGTTTACTGATAGTGTTATGTACGATGACCTGTTTTGTTGTCTTGGAAAACATGTTTTAATAGAATGAATAGTGAATATACAAGTTATTCAGAATGGGAAGTTTAAATATTTCGGAATGGTCTCCGGAGCAGGTGGCGGAGTGGCTGTCGGGTGAGTGCTGGGATGCTCGGTGCAGTGGCGTTCGTCTGATTGGTGAGTCACATGGTGTGTGTGTGTGTGTGTGTGTGCAGGGCTGGGACCGACGGTGGCGCGCTACGTGCCGGTGCTGCACCGGCGCGGGCTGGACGGCGCCAAGCTGCTCACCCTACGCTGCGATGATCTCGAGTACCTCGGGGTCCATGTCATCGGCCACCAGGAACTGCTCTTGGAGGCGGTCGAACACTTGCGAAACTTTGTAAGTAATACTTTAAATAACAATTTCTTGTAGCATAATTTTTTATTCATAGAAATCTGTTTTTATGTGCAACGTTAACACATATTTTTAACTTTATCTAAATGTTGGAACTAAAAAATATTGTTGTATAGATAGTGATGGAGTACCATATAGTTAAACTGCAAAAGCAGGGCTATATTGCTGGATGAAGCAATCACACCCAATTTCTACTCCAAGAATTTGATCTTATTTTCTCTCTGTTAGTAGTATATGTTTATGGTTTTATCCATGTTTTCTGTTATTGAATTTTATTCTACATAGACATGGTGAGAGGATAGGTGGTATTAGTCAGACAATAGGGGTAATAAACACCTTCCTTAACTAAAGAATCTTACCAAAATAAAAAGAAAATAGATTTTTAGCATATGGTTGAAAGTATAAAAATCTAAATACAAATTCTACTGTATTAAAATATTTTTTTTTTACTCAGGATATAATTGGAAACTATCAATTTTTTAATTAAACTTTCCATTCAAATGTTAAATAATATATAAAACATTTCAGACTATAAATAACATTTATAATATCTTCTGACTTAATGTAATAATATATATGGTTGTGTTTGTTGTGTGTGTGTGTGTGTGTGTGTGTGTAAATAAGAGCCTGCAAAGAACCTGAACAGAGCAGGCATTGTTACATAATTCTACATGTTTTTTAATTTATTGTCAAAGTAACATTTGTAATAATTATAAACAAAGATGAACTCCTTTTCACATTTTAATGGATTGAACCAAAGAAACATTGCGCTCAGCTGGGCAGCTGCGATTGCTGACTTAGATAGTAATAGAGCTTGTCAAACTATTTTAGTCATTGATCACCTTAATTTCGATAATGTAATATTATTCCTCTCCACATAATTATACATATGGGGCAGGAATATGCCAAGAACACAACTGTTGTCTTATTGTCCATAAGCCTTGTGTTTAAATTGAGGTGAATTATAATAATGTTGCAAGTTATGATGACATTTATTATAATAATGTATTTCATTCTTCTCTATATGTATAAGGTGTACCGGTTTGAAATGAGAGTTAAGATAGAAATATTTTGGTAGGGAAGATTTGTTGTGAATAAGCCTTTATTCTGTTTGGTTGGCATTACATCTGTCAAACATATTCAATAACCTTACAGTCATTGAATAAACAACATTATATTTTTTATTGTTTTGAAGATGTCTAATTTTGTACTGGAAAGTGATGATTTGCAGAAAGCATTTAGTTTTTGTTTCCATTTGAAGAAAAGTGCATCGAATGCTTTTTGTGGCACATGGTGATCGTTCTCTATCACAAGCAACATGCAAAAGATGGTTTCACTGGTTCAGAGATAATGTTTTTGATGTGAGAAATGAAGAATGTGGAATGCCAAACTGCAAGCAATATTGGATGAAGATGATACTTTGAGTCAAAAGCAAACTGTAGCTATGTTAAATGTTGCACAACTAACAATTTCTGACCATTTGAAAGCTACGGGAGAGATTCCAAAGTGTGGATAATGGATGCCACATGAATTGAATAAAAGACAAATGGAAAATCAAAAAAACACTTGGTAATGTTGCTTCACAGACATGAAATATAATCAGTTTAGCATCGAATTGTCACTGGTGATTGTGATTGTCAAAACTGAATTTATTTTAAGAATCCTGAACCAAGAAAATCATGGGTTAATTCATGACAACCAACAACATTGAATGTGAAAACAGTTTGATTAGGTAAGAATGCAATGCTCTGTGTTTTTCAGAAACCTGTGCTTTTCAGAATTCATTCCAACTCCTACAAACTGGGCCATTTTGTAGGAGACTTTGTATAAGATATCAGGTTTATATCACAATATGACACATTTTATTGGTGAGCAGCCATCTTGCATCTGAATAAAGTATTATATTAGTATATGTATTTTATGATAAGGAAAAAGGGTTAGTGAAAAGAAATGCAAATGAAAAGTTGGTTATGTACTATTTTAAAGTTATTGAAACTCTATGATCAATAATTTAATCTCTGACAAGATTTTATATTTTGTGTTTTAAAAGGACGAGTGGAATGCGACATTGTTGCGGGCAGGCGTATAACATGGCATCAGACGAAAATCTTACTTGTTTTGTCGTTTTTTAGAATAATAACCAAAACACATACATTTCGTTAACATTTAAACCTATTAAAGATGTGTATGAATGTTTTATCCTAGTTTGATTTGTGGAAAGATTCTAAGGCTTAGTTTGATTTTAATTGATGGTCGCTACAACATATATAAAGGTGTTCGGTTATCGGTTGCAGCAGTACGAGGCGTCGCGCGAGTGTGTGCAGCAGCTGGCGCTGCGCGTGTCCGGCGCGGCGACGTCGCTGGCGCGCGCGCTGCGCCACCACGCGGACGCGCGCCTCGAGACGCACTCGCTTGCTGACGTGGCGCGCACCGTGCACGCCGTCAAGCCGCTCGTCTGCTGGCTCGACAGGCAACTGACCTTTTCGCATTTAATGTGCCGCCGTCCAGCTTCTGCATCACGTGAACCGAGAACAACTCGTTCCACTTGTACCGTACATGTTGGCTTCGGACCTGATTCTATACTACATGGAAGCCGTTTTTCAGTGTACTTTAATCGTTTAAATGAAGCTGAAGTTACTATTTAAGTTTCCTTCGCGATTCATACATTTCTCTATTTTGCGGCTATAGCATGACAGACAACGTGACCCCCCATATTATTTAGCCATCATAAATTCTAATACAAAACACCTTAAATCTATTTATAACTATTACAATCTGTTACTAACTAATATGTTGCTATTAGAATTATAATTTCAAGTTATGGAGGAGGGTTTCTTTTTAATACTCTGTACATTCTTCCTCAATTAGTAATAAATTAAGCAAAGGAAAGTGCGTGTGCTAACGAGGTGGGGTGAACGGCCGTTCAGGTGGGCTTGCATGGGCGCGGCGCTGGGCGAGCGCAAGGCGGCGCTGCTCAAGCTGGCATTGGAGGCGGCGACGTGCGCGCAGCGCGACCGCTTCGCCGAGCAGCCGGCGCGCGCAGTGGCAGCCGCTGCCGCCGCCGCCGCCCAGCTCGCCGACTACATAATTCAGGTACGAGCGACTCACATGTCATATTGTTGAAGAAATATTTGTAAGTTTTTCGTTATTATATTAAGTCGTGTTGCGCAGGACGTGTCGGACCCGATGATCCTGCAGCCGGCGTCGCTGGACACGGTGACCCTGCGGCAGGGAGCGCGGGCACTCGGTTTCGAGGTGCTGCCGTCGTTCTGTGGGCATCACCAACTCGCGCACATACGCTTCGGCTCTCCAGCTCACGCGTCCGGTTCCGTGCACGAGGGCGATGAGATAGTGCAGGTGCGTTGCGCGAACTGACCTCGAACTCGTATAACGGGTCCGGAAACCGGAGACCGACTGTTAGTGCACCTGCACCATCGTTTAATTGCTGCGGGCGCCCGGTCGTAGGTGGGCGCGCGCTGCGTGATAGGTTGGAGCGGCGAGGAAGTGGAGCGGCTGTGCGCGCGCACGGCGGGCGGCGCGCCCGGCGGGGAGCTGGCGCTGCGTCTGCGCAGGCGCGGCGGGGTGCGGCCCGCGCGGACTCCGCCGCTGCACGCGCCGCGCCGCGCCCGCCGCCGCCTGCCGCCCGTCGCAGAACTGCGATTGCATAGGTGATCGTCGAGATGTTCTTGTTTTTATAATTATAATTCTAATAACTAGATGCGATGTTTTTACTAACGCACGGTTAATTGTGGCTCCCAAATTAGTTGTCGCTGTGATCTTCGCAGCATAGGCTAAGAGAGGTTCATCAAAGGAAATTATAATATATGTGAGACTTCACAGAATAATAGTTTTGGTTTGTATTGTATATTTAAAATGATAATGATTGGTATCTCATCATCAATGTTAGTATTTATCAAAAAAACGTTAGGTTTACATGTTTTCCGACGCGCGCCGCTCATCATACGCTTTGGCCACTCTACGTTCACAGTTTCAAACTGTTTACGGATAGTCAGTCCTTGAGGATAATGTACTAGTGAAAACCAATGACCTCAAGTTTGTTATTGTTTACATTAGTTTCATACTAATATACTTATTTAAATACTATATTAGCAATAGCAAATATTCATCTACGGAAGAAAGTTACTCAATAATGCATTACAGTTCTGTAAACAGATATGAGCTAGAGGTGCCGCGCGTAACGGCGGGCGACGCGAGCGGAACAGAGCGAGTTGTGTTGGAGCCAGTGGCGGCAGGTGCAGAGGGGCCGACGGGCGCGCCCATCGGCGTGGACGGTGGCAATTTGGGCGCAGGCGCAGGAGCGCAGACTGCGGCGGATTGTGGCGCCTCCTCGTCCGACGAGAGCGAGCCTCTGTCGCCGCCCGCCTCGCCTACGCACTTGCACCTTGACAACTCCAGGTGAGTCGCACATTGTTTTTGCTAATCTTTTTGTCGAAAAATACCATAAAGCGTGCTCGGTAATTTAAAAGCAAAATATAAAATGTTCACAATAAACAGGATGTACATGGCGCGTCCGCGCGGTGCGGCGAGACGACGGCACAGCGTGAGCGGCGGCAGTCCGCCGGCGCGCCGCCACCACCTGGCGCTCGACCAGGTAACGCCTTCTGATCTCTTTCTTGCTTTTGTTCTACTACTCCATTACTCGACCATCAAGTATTATAACTAATTTATAGTTATTAGTACACATAATCTGTATATGCTTCAATTTAAAACTTAACAATAAAATTGTGAAATAATCCCTCTACACTCATGGATGAACCCAATCTGATTATGTTTAAATTCCAGTTTTTAATGATAATTTTTTCTGACACTAAACTTTCAAATCGAATCATACATAACTAGTTTTTAACCTTATGAAATTTTGCGCGTAATTGTCTTAATTAACTTCAATGACTTGTTCGATTCGTCTAACTAAATAATATTTTAGTTTTGGCAAGAACTACAGCAGCAGCGTTGCGCACGCGGTCATAGTCCGCACGACACGCACGACGCGCGCAGCCCTCCGTACGACGCGCTCTACCGTCGAGATAAGGTAAAGCCGACTGTCGCCACTGAACTCTTCAATCGGTTTCTAGTTCTGTTTCCATGAGGATTTGGTTTGGGAGACAATTCATCGCCAGTCTGTCATATTGTTAGTGGTTTTTTTTAAATACATTACTTGGGTTTGTTTACAATATGCGAAGATTTATAAATAAATGCTTAATTGCAGGCAGTATCGTACAGCACGGGGTTGGAACTGTCCCCGCGTCCACAGACCTATCTGGGAGTGTCGCCGCGCACGCAGCACGCTGCTCCGTCGCCGCCGTCGCCGCCCACGCCGACCACCCCGCCCGTGCAGCGCGGCAAGCTGGACAAGAGCCACTCGACCCCGGCGTACGACTTTGACGGCTCTCCGCCGGAATCGCACCTAGCCCCACTCACCTCACAAACTATCCCAGAATCACCCACGACTCCCACTGACAGCCTTTCGATGTCCACCTCCGAGAAGGCGGGTCAAATTTTAGACTTTAAAAAGTCTAGCTGCCAAATCGGTGAAGCGATCCTTCAGCAGCGCAGCAAACGGGAAGCTGTCGGCGAGGAATTTGACGAACCGCCGGATGAAGAAGTGCCAGAGGGACAGCAGACGCTGGAGACCTTTAATCCCGTGGTCGTGGAGGGGTGCAATCATGCTTTGATTAAAGTGCTCATTGATGAAGACGAAACGAAACGAACAGAACCATCAGGAGCTCGCGCCGGGGACAGCAGCCCGGCTTGCATGATGCGCGTCCATGTATCAAGGTATGACTGATTATTATTGATTGTTATAACCGCGAGGTGGTTTATCTGTACCTACGTCTATGTAATAAATATTAACAGACAAGCACAGCTTCGCGCGGCGGAGGGAAGTTCGCCGCCTGAACATCCGACACGGGCCGCGCCGAGCGAGCGGCTGGCGCTCAGCCCGCAGCCACCGAGCGAGTCGTGCGCAGCGGCGCAGCGGTCCCCGCAGCTGCACGTGTACTGCGGGCCTGCTCGGGAGTGGCGCCAAGTGTCTCCGCCGCGTGATTTGCCTGCTCCGCTCTCTAAAACTAGTAAGTTATTTTTTTTAAACAGCCCATTGCTCGGGTTCGGAGTCTTCTCTCATAATCAGAGATCTGCGGTAGTTCATCCACCACACCAGTTAAGTGCAAGTAAGCTACTCTACTTACTATTTACTGTTTGTTTATTAAATGGACCACCTCACGTAGTTACTACACATTCTATTCGGTATTTTAGAAAATACATCAATGGCTAACTTTTGTAATAATAACGGTTTAATTGGGGGGAAACGCTACTACTCTAGTTGTGCCTTTAGGGGTTCCGGAGTAACTGGCCACTTCCGGTCACCGTGTAAACCAAAAGTAAACTTTAAAAAGTAGACTAAAGTATCAAAACCGTACCAATCGACTCTACCACTCTACCACTTCCGGTCACTATTATAATTATAAAATCTAAGGGGACGTGTGACCACACATTTTTTCAGTTTGGTAGCAAACTTTTTTCTTTTAACTTGTCCTGTTAATCACTTATCATTTGATCTCTCTTTAATCATTAATTTATCATTACTATTTCTTAATTACTTTGTTTTATTGCCTTTTCTCTTTTCTTATGATTAATAAATTTCTTTTCTGGGTAATAGTAACTTTACAGTTAAAGGTCTTATTGGAACTTCCGCACTTACGGACGAACGAAAACACTTCAGATGGCAAACCGTCTACATACTAAAACCAGAGTATCTGGTGATAAGTTCACTATTTTTGTTTTGAATTAAATTTTTTATTCTATTTCAAGTTAAATTTAGAAAATACGTGTTTATAAAAGTTTATTTTCACTGTATATTTTTGTTTGCAGGCGGGTGTACTTCGCCTGTGAATTCTCTGTTGTCGCTGGAGGTGCCCGCGCAGCCTGCCTGCTCCGTGCGCTCCACCGTGCCTGCGCTCGCACCCTCCCCTTCCGCACCGGTTGCACCGGCACCGCGTGTCACACGGGATGCGCAGGTTATTCATGTAATATTTGTAATGCTTGTCGTTCCACTGAAACTTAAGACAATGTCAGTCGAGAAAATGTTCATCGATCATACGTCACCAGAATCCACGTCTCGTGGAGTTATGACTCTGCAACCAGGTGACATTTAAATTATATTTAGATGACATTAATGAGTACACTAAAACAAATATGCATAAATCAACAAAACATATATATTCATTATATTCTATAATCTACTTTGGATAGTGGCAATTCTTTTGGTGCAGGGGTCGCTCGTGCGGCACATAACGAAACACGACATCCGACTGGTGTCCTGTGAGCGACGCGCTTTGCCGCCCATCAATGGCGAAGCGGAGCCGCCGCTGTCCCCGCCCACTCCCGCTGCCGCACCGTCCGGTACGCCCGGCGCCCCGCACGCGCCACACGCGCCACACGCACCACACGCACCACGGGCTCTGTTCCCCTCGTCCAAAACTCGTAGCCTCAAGAAGAAAAATTCAATATTAGTCAGTAAGTTGTACATCCGAAGTTATACACATTACACACGCAACGCCGCACTGTGATTACTATTATATATGTAAAGAAAAATACAATTTTCTTAAATTTTTAATTTAAATATTCCAACACGTTCTGTTTATAGTCACACATCGCGACTTATACTATGGATGATTATTTAATCTGCGGTGAACTAGAAAATCACAACGTCAAAGAGTGCAGCCATTAGAAGCCATAAAATTGTAACAAAGTTTATTGAAAAATGTGATTTTGGGAATCGAGAATGTGGTTAATAAAATTAAACGACGTTTGAAATAAATAAAAAATGGCGCTCAATGAATGTTAACTTTGTGTATTGTGATAATTTGCAGAGCGACGCGAGGTGCCGGCGCGCGCGGTGGCGGCGCGGAGCGGCGCGGGCGGCGGCGCGGCGGAGGGCGTGTGGCAGCGAGTGCGCGCGCACGCCGCTCAGCAGCCGCGCTGGGCGCGACGCCACTTGCTGCTCGCACACAACCTGTTGTATGCATACCGATCGCCCGAGGTACGAGTTCAGTGAACAACTTGACTTGCGGTCGCTAAAGTGTACCTAATTTGTTCCCGCTCAATTGAATTAACGGCGTGCGGTGCGTCGATGCAGGGCCAACGCGCAGACTGCATGATATACCTGGAGGGGTTCACGGTGTGCGCGGCGGGGGAGGTGAAGTCGCGCGCACACGCCTTCAAGGTGTACCACACGGGCACCGCATTCTACTTCGCGTGCGATTCGCGCGATGCTATGTTGGCCTGGATCCAGCTCATCCACCGCGCCACGCTGCTGCCTTCACTGCTCCCCGCCAACAACGTGAGCTCTCTGTCTTGCATCAACACATGATTTACGTCTAGCTCCATTTTAGTTTTTATTTAGTGAATTGTGACAAGTGTTAAAGGCTATATTTTAGACTAAATTCTACACGGGAAGAAACTTTGCAACCTCCTTACATTTGATCTGTGGTTAGAGGCAAATTATATTACCGTCGCGGATAAATTCAAGAAACCCAATAAACTGGGTATTATAAATATTGTAATGGTATATCCTTCACAGACGGAGTATTACAAGCAGTTTTCGGAGACGGAGTATTCGGACACGGAGTCAGACACTGAAGGACACGAGCTGCGCTCGGAACCGGCAGAAAGGGACAAGGATAGGGATAAGTCGAAGTTTGGTTCGCTAAAGAAGTTGACGCACCGCATGCATCGCAGCGAGTCACAGGAAAACGTTGGTCATTCATCCACAAGCCTAGACCGAAAGTACCTCCGCTTTTTCTCCAGAAACAAGGGCAAAGACGAAACCAAAATGAACAAGGTAAAAAATCATTTTAACTTGTGTAGGATTTATTTTATTTCATCAATCCTACGGTGTGTAGACTTTGGATGGATGTTGAATTAAAAGTGAAAATATTTCTTTTGTACTAATATCTTATTTATTTCTTCTCAAC
>DWIB01000360.1:0-10332 GCA_018248155.1 Cressida cressida
CCCCCCCCCCCCCCCCCCCCCCCCCCCCCCCCCCCCCCCCCCCCCCCCCCCCCCCCCCCCCCCCCCCCCCCCGGAGATGGTAGATGTTATGGAAAGGCGGTACATTTTTGTTACCTGAGACCGACTAGGCAAGTACGTAGGGCGCAAACGTTACTGTGTTTCGATCTGAAGGCGTTGTAGCTAGTTAAATTACTAGAGTAACCGGACCTAACGTCCCATTTCCCAGTAGCAAGGGATCGTAATGTGGTGATATATATACCGTTCTAACTAGTACCACATTGTTATGGTTGAGCGTATCATTTACCATTAGATTAAACTTAAAGTTAAAGCTTATCCCGCTTTCCAAATAACCAGAGCTCGAGGCGATCAAAGCTTCTCATACAAGATTAGCTACACGTGGCTAACACAAAGATGCAGGACAGTAGCTAATTGTAAGGTACTGTGTTTTAGCATGATAGTATCTGGAACCAAAGTGCTGATACTTGTTCTTCAAAGATAACTAGGTAGAGACCTATATGTACATAATTATCGGCTCGTATCAAAAACACCTGTACTACAACAACTTCACTTTTGCACAACACCATACATGATCTACATTTCTTTAGTACGTACGGTCTTGTATTCTGCCCATAAAATACGTATTTGTAAGTCCAACTAAGCGAAGTACTTGAGTTTTTTAGTCAGACTCATGGTAACAACACTCTATAAAACAGAGAACTGCATATTCCATAATATAACCATATTGTTCATAGTGGCATTCGTGACTTCTCTCCTGTATCAGTCCTTCGGTCTATTTAAACTTCTCGGGTGAATACATGATTTATCTCGATACCGTTGTATTAAACGCCAAGAAAAAACAAGATGTTTTGGTAATAAAAATACAATGCAACTTATTGTTAAATAAAACCCATGGTTGTTCCTGAACTTTTATTTTTTTAGTCCCTTGTTTAACATAAATAGCATTTATTTTTAAATTATTAAAAGTTACAATTACAAAAGCACAACTTTCATTGCACTGTTAATAAATAATATAAAAGTGAAATCGTAATTTTTTAACTACTGAGCCTGATTAACGGTAAATTAATTTAGACATTGAAAAAGAAAAAGCTTAATCAGTTTTTGGTTCTTTATTTACTGTATTTTAGCAGTTAAAACAAAAAAAATTTAAATGGGACGAAAGGTCGGTGGTCAACTATTGTAGTGTAAGGACACGGTTAAGCAAGGGCGAGTCAACCCGCCAAGCTCCCGTCCCAACACGCAGTTTGGTAACAAACGGCGCGACGAAACAAAGCAATTCTATTAGCGCCATCAATATTGTAATTCAAACATCACTTAACGAACGACTAGGCTTACATCCGACCGGAATTGCGCCCCTGCAACGAATGATAGATAGAAATGCGTTGTATTGCGGTATATGGGGCGAAGAATGGGTCGTTTACTCTGTGCTTAGGGCACGGGACTCTTGTACCAAGTACACCTGGGACCCCGGCACCGTGGAAGTGGTGACGAAAGTGCGGTGCTTGGCGCGGATGAGAGACAAATTGCTTTCAGCGACATCGGCTCGGTCCTCGGCGGCCTCCAATTCACGTTGGAATCGTCGGACCCTGGTTACGCTCTGTTGGGATACACCCTCCTGTTGATACAATATTAAATGTTCATTTCAATTTTTAACCACCATATTAAAAAAATATATTAGTTTCATGTTGATATTGTATAAGCTTACTTGTTCGGCCAATTGCCTCTTGTAAATATTGACTTTCTGAGTACACTTCTCCAATGAGTCTTGGAGCAAGGCAATGTTCTTCTGATCCTCCTCGCACTGAATCATGACCTCCTTAACTTGGCGCTCCTTCTTGCGGAGGATCTTAATAGTTTCAGCGTGCCTTCTCTTCTCTTCATCCATTTCCAGCTCCAAGTCTTTGATGCGAGCCTCCAATTTACTGATGATACGCTTACCTCCGACGATCGCGTTGGCTTCAACTTCTTCTAAGCGGACCGAGATATTCTAGAAAAACATATAACACAAGTATAATAAACGTCAAAAAAAATTACTGTTACCAACTCACTGCAAACCTATCTAATATAAATAAATAAACTAAGATAAACTTATTTCATTGTTATGAATGATTATTTATTTCAACATGTTTGAATATGTAATATTTTTTAGTTACCTTAACTTCGATTTCGAGGGATTTTTTGATGGCTTCAATTTTGACGATCCGTTCTTGTTCCTCGTGCAGGTGTTCAACGGTGTGCTTAAGTTCAGTCTAAAATGATGTAAAGTAGAATTCGTTATTAAAACAATTAACTTACCGATGTAAGTAAATGATGACCAGATAAGTGGTTACTAGCTCTCAGTATAATTAAACGTTGAAACATGTTTACAAACCTGTACGCGCTGATATCTCTCATCAGCGACGCGCAGTTCTTTGGTGATCTCGTCGTAGTCAGCGGCAACAGCAGCGAGCTCTTGTTCGATCTTGGCCTTGCTACTAGACAGGTTCACATTGATGACGGTCAGCTCATTGATGCGAGTCTGTGCTTCCTCATACGACAGTTCGATGGTACGCTTGGCGCGAAGGGCCTGTTATAAATATATAAGTATTACATACAAACACTCTTACTTCATAATAATATTGTATACGTATTTACATTAATGAAGATTTACAAGAGTGTTAGATATAAATTACCTGCTCGTAATTGCCTCTGATCTCTTCGATCTCGCCGGTGAGGGACTGTACTCTGCGCTGGGCGACGCCATACTGGTCGAGCGTCACCTGGAGCTGCCTCTGTACCTCATCATAGTGAGATTGGATTTCGGTAAGCTGGAAGTAAAATACATATGTTACAATATGTCTTCATATTATAAAGGGAGTTGTAGCTAGCGAAATTACTGAGGTAACGGGCTTAACATTTTATGTTTCGAGACACAGAGCAATGTGCTGTGTATCTGCCTAACTAGTACTACATTGTCATGAACGAGGATGGCATTTATCATTATATGAAGGTCTCGTTTGTCTTAACGCTTAGTATATTAAAGAGTTTGGTAGAATACCTGCAGAGACTGCTTCTTAATGGTCTTTTGCAAATCGATGTTGGTCTTGTTAGCAACGTCGAGAGAAAGCTCGAGCTCGGTGATCTGGATCTGCAGCTTCTTCTTAATGCGGGTGACTTCGGATTTCAATTTGGTTTCTGCCTCTACGACACGAGCATTCAGCTGCTCGATCTCAATGCTGGTCTGCTTGCTGCGGAATATAATGATTATTAATTGATTACGCTGTTTGAGATATTAAAAATTTACGTACACGCACTATACCTATTATCAATCAAAAAATTTGTGTTTATCGCCTCAAATTGCTGTATAGTTTCTTTGATTTCTTTTAACTGCTGGTGGCACGATTCATTTATAGAAGGAATTTCAGTATCAATTCTCACAACGCACACCTTTTTTAGCGATTCACCCCTAGTTTGTAAGATATCTTCAATATTTCTTGCTGTACTTCCTGCTGTTATAGATTTATGTAAATCTTGGTAATCGTCATCATAAACTTTAAAATTTTTAAGGGGTAAATCAACGTTTTTCAATCTGACCTCAGATATATTATTTAAACCATCGCTAAGTAAGGTCTGAGCGATAGCTTTAGCAGATTTACCCTTGAACACTTTAGCTTTGCCTTTAGAACCCGACCCCGAATAATTTTCTTCTAAATTGTTTTTTAAAGTTGATAAATCATCCCTGATGAACGTTGTTTTTTTCTGAATCTTTTCGCTTCTTTTCTTTTTTGTTTTGAGTGCAAAACTTTCCACGCCTACATGCTTAGATACATTTGCTGCTGCCGCTGTAGCTATTACTGAAAATGGGGATCTCTTCGTAATATTAAAATTGTTAAGATTGTTCTTCGCCTTTTCGGAGACTTCTTTTGTAATCCTCTTGAGATCGGCGTCAGAATATGCTTGTATTGGGCGATCGTATCTATATTTTTCTAAACCTCTCTCGTTGTTCCAAGGTAGAGTAGGACATTTTGCATTTACTCCTTGTTCTTTTGCCGTAATATAGTCAATCATAGGCTGATAGAAATTTATTCCATAGCCGTAATTATTCTCATAAATAGAAGTAGGAGGACGATTCCATTGTTTCTTGTTGGGGATTCTCGACGATGCCATGTTTTTTAAATAATTTGAAATACAAAACTAAGGACTGCTAACTAGAAGTCCTTTTACCGCCGCAAAGAAATCATAACTGTCTTTCTCCGGATATTATTTCGAGGTGAGCGCCAAAGATTATGCGTATGAACTGCATATACTCACCAATCAGAAGATTAGATATATATAGATTGATACTGTGCCAATTACTTTGATGTGTTGGGAAATATTGCATCCGGAAAGCAGTAGTCAAGAATTTTGCTTTGTAACCAAGCCAAATAAAACAAAGTACAGTATAACGAAATATTATTTTTTCTCCGGGCACATATATCGTTCTATCTGAAATTGAATATGTTGCCACAGAAGTTTATCATGAGAGCTTTTTTAAAACTTCTTGGAGATACAGTGGCTGTTAGATATAAGTTTAAATGTATTTACCGTATAGCTTCAATTTCTTCCTCCTTCTCTTGAATGCGACGTTCAGCTTCATGGCGGAACTGACCAAGTTCGGCGGTTAACCTTTGGGCGCGTTGTTCCTCTGCTTTACGCCCCTGATAATAATTTTTCAGATTACAAAGTGAAGAATCTATAAATCTAGTAGTACTGACTGATAGATACAACTCAATAAGATATAACTTAGCTAGAAAATTTTAAGTTATTACTAGTCTCAAAATGTCGAGTCTAAGACATGTAAAAACATATATGATGTAATATACTAATCGTGCCGTTACAAGTTATATTAGAATTAGAAACAAGTAAATATTACTACTATTCATAAACTTGGTTGTAATGATACGATACTCAGAATTTCTTGTAAATTCATGAAAAGTTTTTAAAGAATTTTTATTAGTCTTTGTGAGAATAAGATGGCTATTTCTAGATTTCATTTGGATATAGCTAGCCAAACAATTTCTGTGCATAATAAACAGCAACCGATATATAAAGACATCGCTAATGATACTACGGAAACAAATCATTTTTAACTACTTTACTAATTATAATGTTTTTCTTTTGTAACATTTGATTCATCTTTACAAACCGAAAAATTACACTAATAGCAATATTGAGCGATATTGTCAATATGTAAGTGTTGTATAGTAGTTACAATTACATATTCTGATCTATGATCCCACCGGATGGAAAATGGTAATGCAACCTAAGTGATAACACGCATTACTCTAGAAGAAACCCATTCACTCTCCTCTTGAAGACACATTATAACTGGACAGAAAAACTAACGCAGGCAGACTGTTTCATACCCTCTGTTCGTATTATGAAAGAAAAGGAACGATAAAAGATAATAATCGACAAAGAAATAATGCATGTGTCTAGGTTCAATGGTAAAATGGTGGTGGTGGTATTAACCCTTATATGCGTGATTTTGACAACATGATTTTTTTTTTACTAAGAAGCGCGCAATTCAGTTTTTATACAACATACCAATTTAGGTTAATTTCAACAAAACGTGTAATTTATTTCTATGTTTTATACGTTTACCATATATTTGAATTTACAATCAAGCAAAATAATTAAAATAGCAAACTTACGTAATATTTAGCGAAATCTAGATACTGCTTCGTTTTTGTCAAAGTGGCATTTGACATTTAATATTAATTTTTTTTTATGACCAACGTTAAAAAAGTATATCGTACATCGATTAGAAACAAAAATTATTAGTCAAAATAATTATATAATCATAAGAAGTTCTTTATAATCTACATTTATATTTATAATCAACAGCGCTCATTTAAGGGTTAAATAATGCAATTTCTGAGTAAACTCTCCGAAATGTAATCGTCTGCCCTATTAAACTATCACCATATTAGGCCGATCTGAGTTTGGATAATTAAAAATTGAACCATGTAGTTGTTTATCGGTTAATATTAAGAGGCTTTGGTTTTTGTTTTATTGAAAGCCTTTGCTGGTAATCGGAGCAAGGCAACATTGCGCTATTAGATAGCGTGAGGCGTTATTACTCTTGAAGTAAAAACTGAATGGTGAAATGAACTGGTGGTGACCGTTACTCACAGCTTCGGCTTCTTTGTAGGCGGCAGTGAGTTCCTCTCGCTCGTTCTCAAGGCGGCGCAGCTCGATCTCGAGCTCGTGAAGACGGCGGGTCAACTCCGTAATGTTAGCGCGCGCGTCGTGCAAGTCGTCTGTATAATGAATACGCATTAGATTACTTCAAAACCTGTTAATTACTAAGGATATTAGTTTTAAATCGCGTTTAAATTGCTAAAATAATCATATGATATTCGCTTTTTACTGCTGAACCTGAACTTCCAAATGTTTGTATCGATTTTGATCTATTTTTATAATACTTTATGTTTTACTGTTTAGTGATTTAGTTTTGTATTTTGTTATAAATGTTCCAAATGTGTTAGTTCGTATGATGCTTACCACCCAGTTTCTTATTCTCACGGCCAAGAGCATCTTTCTGTTCGCGAGTCTTGTCTAGCTCGTGGGTGATGCGCTGGATTTCCGTCTGCTTGACGCGCAGGTCACGCTGTGACTGCTCGTACAACTGTACGGTCTCCTCGAGGCGGGATTTGATTTCAATGTTGACACGCTCTAATTGTTCCGTTCTCTTCTGGAGCTCGCGAGCTGTTCCATTAGCCTTCTCGAGATCGATGATGAGCACCTCAACCTGTAATCACTTGTTCTTAATATCTTATTGCAGTTAACAATGTATACTTTATCATCGTTTGATTAAATACCTCGCTTTGTAGACGAGACTTCTGTTTTTCAATGTTGCTGATCTTAGCGATAAGAGTCTCAATATGTTCTTCCTGCTCTTGAATGCGGGCGGAGTACTTGCGACGGATTTCCTCAATCTCTTCAGCCCTTGCTGCAGCTTCGGCTTCGAACTTGGAGCGCCAGTGCTGAACTTCGCCATTGGCCTTAACTAATTGCCTTTCTAGGTCCAAACGAGCCTCGGACTCTTCTTCCAGTTGCACGCGGACTGACTCCAAATCAATCTCAACCTAAAAAAAATTACGTTATTAATAGTCGTAAATGCATATTTACAAATAAAACTCTTTAATGCTCTCATAATATTGAACACTTACCTGGTGTAAGTTGGCCTCGAGAAGAGAACGACGTCTTTCCTCGTCTTCAAGTCTGCGACGAGAGTCCTCAAGTTGGCTAACAACCTGGCTCTTAAGGTATACAACGTTCTCAATGTTAACCTAAAAATTAAGATTCTGTTGAAAAACATGCGGCGTATACTTCAATCAATCTCTAAATCAGTTTTTTTTTTCTTACCTTAAGGTCTTGAACTTCTTTAATCAGCTCGACATTTTCTTGAGACAAACGCTGCTTGTGGGAGGTTATGTCTACAATAGTGCGGTTGAGCTCTTCGATCTTGATGTGAAGCTCGCTGATGGATATTTCCAATTTCTCAACAGTTTTGGAGTATGTGATCTTTTCTTTGGTAATATTTTCTACTTGGGCCAACAGTTCATAAACCTCAGCTTGGAACTTAGACTTCTCCTTCTCCGCCCTGGTGACAAAATTGTATACTGAAGCGAGTTTTTAATATAAATTGTTTATTAAGCTATAAGTAATAAAGTGATAGTGACAAGGCGCATAGCTTAATTCGCGTATGGATATGTTTTCGCACAGCTATTATATAAAATATAGCTTAAATTGGTTATGTAATTAAATAACATTTATACACAAAAACGTAATAGGTTTGTTCTTACCTGGCTTTGCTTTTGGTAAGCTGGTCGATTTGATCCTGGAAGTCGGCGACGATCTCTTGGTGTTTCTTTTTGAGCATGTGAGCTGTCTCCTCTGACTCCAAGTGGACATCTTCCAGTAGCTTACGGAGCTTGGTGAGTTCAGTGTCCCGTTTCCTGTTGATCTCGAACTGAAAAATGATTATGCATATCAAACCACGTCCCCGTGATAAGATTCTAGCAGGGACGCATTTGATTTAACTTTATCACCAACCGTAAAGTTAGATTAACAAGTAAAAAACTAATGAAAATGACGTGAGAACATTTAAACATTTTCTTCTTTCAGTGAATGGATTACATATTTTAATAAAGTGTATTATTTTCTTTATTCTTCTAGATTTCCTGAAAACATTAGTGAAAAGAAATTAACGCATAGCTTTTATTAAAAAAGCAACAACAGCATGTGCAAAATATCGCGTGGCGTAAATATAATTGTACATATTGTTATAAATGATTATGTTACGTACAGATTGTAAGACATAAAAAAATTTAACTTAACCGATATTACTTTTCACTTTACAGATTTCTTTATGAATTTTACTTCAATGTATTAAATCATTCTTCAAAATTTTTGTATTTATGAATATCTTCATTTATTACTTCTGTTTTCTACTTTCCTTGTATTTGTTTAAATCGTAAAATCATTAAAAAAATTCCTTTTTAGCCTTTCTAATTAATTCATTATGATTTCGGTATATTGTTTCTTCTGCATTCTCTTTTTCTTCTTTTTCTTTTCTTCGGAAGTTGGATTTGTGGATCGTGATATTTATAACTTAAAAAGATGAAAATTTGAATTACCTGACTTTCAGCTCCGCCTTCAGCTTCCTCAAGCCTCTCGGAAAGTTGAATGACTTGCACGCTCAAATCTGCTTTCTCCCTCTCAATCTAAATGAAAAAATAAAAAAAAACTCTATTTGTAATAAAATAAATATTAAATAGTTATACGATATTAAATATTAACGCAAGTTATGATTAGGTTATTAATGTTGATTAGCAATCATAAATGATTGTTCTGTATGTAATTCGTGAAAAGCATAAAGTCATTTAGAAATATAATATGTATTTCATCTTCCATTAGATATTCTCATGATTAAAAACATGAATATTCTTGACGATGTCGAAGAAATTGGAAGAAAGTACATTTGGTGTTAGGATATTAGTATTACGTAATAGGTACGATGTTTTGTCATACGTCCTTTGCATGTCTTAGTATTGTCCTTATCTAAATTAGGAAGCAATCCGTGTCTCACGGTGGCTCTGACTAATTCGGATATATTTGCTACCAACACCAAAGTCTATTATTATATTTCAATATTGTGGCATTCCCAGCGAGAACGAGCATTATTTGGCCCAGATTCAAAAGCGAGACTAACAAGAAGACACAGTGTTTCAAAGAATGCTTTCGATGTATGCCTAAATATATCACAGGCCCTCGTCGACCGCACAGTCGCCGCTACACCGCCGTCAGGACAGCACCTCTATGACATTGCCACATGAACATACATTTTTGTTTTAAATTTCAGGTTTATATCAATTTTATATAATTTAACATGGCCACATATACACGTCAAGAAAACTTTCAAAAGATCTTTTTGTTCTTTCAGAAAAAAACTAAGAAAATTTTAATTTATGCATAATTTATCGCCTAAGATACTTAAATATATATAAGACAGAAAACCAAAGTTATTAGATTTTTATGACCAATGGAGAAGTTTGGTTCAAATTTAAAAGCAATAAATGTTAGTAAGGTTGTGCAAGTGATCACGAGAGGAGCAATTAATATATTTCGTGAAAGAGCTGAAAGGGAAGAACAAATCGAGAGCGGTGATATTAATAGAGGTGTCTCGTGCGCCGCCCGCCTACACCTGCGGATGCGCCACCGCGCGCGCCTGCTTTGGCAGCGGCCGCCGCACATATCACATTTCTGCGAAACGAGCCTTACCCTCTGACGAAGCTCCCTTTCGGATTCCAGATCATCGTGGAGGAGACGGATCTTGTCCTGAAAAATACAACATATACTATCATATGTCCGCGAACACTTCACAAGCACTGCACTAATTAGACGGCCGGTACCTCCAGCCTGGAGAGAGCACTCAGGTCGGCGCTGTACTCGATGTTGACGTCGGTGGTGCCGCCGCCGCTGCTGCGGTACGTGTACTTGGAGGTTTTCGCCACGGCGGACATTGTCGCTGGTTCGTCTCTCGATCGGCGGTCGGCGCTACGTTACCGGTCGGGCACCGTTCGACTAGTGAGAGCGGCAGCGGACGGCGCCCGCGCACCATGTACTCCCCCCCCCCCCCCCCCCCCCCCCCCCCCCCCCCCCCCCCCCCCCCAACAAAAAAAAAAAAAAAAAAAAAAAAAAAAACAAAAAAAAACAAGGTTAGGTTCCCCCCCGTGGCTGCCACCTTGTCGTGGGGGGGGGGCTTGCGTCCCTCGAGAGGAGGGGCAT
>DWIB01000361.1:0-10331 GCA_018248155.1 Cressida cressida
GTTAAGTTTATCGAACTCACTCTGCAATATCCATATCTATATACATATTAAGTCATCAGTATTTACTAACAATTACAAGAAAAATTTGTATTGCACTTGCATGTATGTGTGTATGCGAAGTAATTCGCAGCGAAGAACAAAATGTGATACATTTACATTTTTCAACAACAGGAACTTGTGAACTTAGGAAGTTGCTACAATAATGCTAACTTGCACATACATCTGAAGGTTAAACGACCGTCTCAAATGTACAATTAAAGCATTGTGCTCGTCACCTCGCAATGTAAGACGTTTTGTTCCGTTAAACGAGTACTCTACAACTTTCAACATTTCCACACTTTTACTTGGCGGCAGAAGTAGTAGCTACAGTGATACCTACCTAAACGGTCTCCGGTAAGAATCACATACACCCGTTATATTCTAAATACAGCGGAAGTCTTCAGACGAGACGGCAGGTGATGGCCGTACATTAGAACTTTATTATCCTTTGCTAGAAAGCTGTTGCTGCTGAGTTTAATCAGTTATATAATATATCAATTATATTTATAGCTAGTAACTTTACGTATCGCTAAATGGTTCTGTGACAAACTTATTAGTATTATTTTTTTATTACAATGGTTAATGTTATTTTTGCTTTAACTATTTGCTCATCTTGTCTTTTCTTCTCTACGGCTTTGATGTGAATAAATATATGTACAAGCAGTCAGTATAACACTTGACTTCGACGTGACCCTAAACCGCCTGGAACTATACTCGATTAGATTTGGAAATGTGCACACACAGACGGAGCTAACCGGAAGTAAATGGACATTATGGCATCACCGAATATCAAATACCATAACAGGGATGTAAGTCCGTAGCAGATAAGACGCTGCACCGGATATTAAGCGACCACCGGTGTGTGCTTTACGAGGGGACGGGACGCGGCTCGCTCCGCTAGTTTATTGCTCGGTCGCCGCGGGGTTCCACGCCTAATGACCTATGCAACGCAGATTCTGTCTCGCCGTCAACTACTATGTATTTGCAGCACTGGCGGCAACAAGCCGATACTGTTCACAAAGTTTGCAGTAGAATATGATATTTTGATGTAAAAAATGTTCACTGTCGCTAGCTAGAAATATCTTCTAAAATTGAAATTAAAACTTGTTAAAACATTTTTAGAGTTATAAAATATCTGTTACGTTACTATATACAACAGGAGAAACATAGGTGAGCCGCGACCGCTACGCTACCCACGCCACGGCGTTCACCACTGCGCCAGGTGGTGTGCCATATAATAAAAGGCAGAGCTATGTTACTGCAGTTGATATTGTGTTTTGTTTATATAACCATCTTTCTGTACATAACATTTCCAATGCTTCTGTTGCGCAAACTTCGTGCTAGTTTTTGTTGAGTTCGCGATAATCGACGGATCATAACTATTTGTACGTAGTCGAGGCCACGCGTACGAGAAAACGAGGAAATGATTGGAATTCGGATGCTAATTATCGTTATAAATATTGTATAAGCGGACGGAATCCTTCCTCGCGCCGCTTCCTCAACCAGGCGATGCGGGGCTGGTGAGGGGCTGGTGCGGGGTTGGCGCGGGGTGGGCCGGCGGGGCGCAACGGCGCGCTGCGTAACCCTGTGTTGGGTAATGCACATCCATTCCTGCGCCTGCGCCACTGGCACACGTTCTGTTACTTGACACCGATTTGGCACGATGTACGAGCTGATACCGAGGTTAGGTGACTACTATGCTTTTGTGTATGTGTGCCCCGTGTTAGTGTGCGAGTGTGTGTGTACGCGTGTTAACACAGACGAGTTCTGCACTCCACTGATGCTGTGAAACGGTTGAAACGTTACAATGAGCTTTACGTTGCAGTCATTACACGGCGATGATGATTGTTAGGAATATTACAGGGGGATGTAACCGAGGACGTGGTTGTTGTAGGCTGGCTTTTATAGGGCGATAAGTTTTTAATTTGATATATATTAAAGGAACATCATAAGTAGCCGACCTGACGGTAGGTAAATTTACATTTTACCTGCCAAGCAAATTTTTGATGTTGTCAGCACTGATACGACCCTCGCTTTATTTTACGGCTTATCAGATGTTGAGAATGCGAATATGGGATCCACGGCCAATTACAATTAAAGTGTCAACCTACATACTCGTAGTGTCTTGGTTCTGCTGTGGTTGTGGTTACCTATCAGCGAATATTTATTAGTGTTTGTCACAATTGTAACAGCGAAATGGCTTAGCTTCTCGGTCGACTAAGATGGGCACGGGCTCGCTCTCCGATCGCTGCCGCCTGTGTCGTGACTTCCTACATTTCTTGTTTGGATATTTCTCAAAGTCTATATCGATTCTATTAAGTAAACGTGTTGGTGTCGCAGAGGCAGTCATCGCTTGCTGCAGCTCGCTGTCTTCCTGTGGCTCGCCTTCTCGATTTCCGCTGATCTGTTCTCGAAGGCTACCAAAAGTAACGCGGAGGAGAGCAACATGAGAAACAGCGTTTTCGACTTCATCATTATCGGCGGCGGCACCGCAGGCTGTGTTTTAGCTAATAGGTTGTCAGCGGTGCCTGACTGGAAGGTAAACATCTATGTAGGATGAAAACACATCATTATTACAAATTTATTACATTCACATGCGGCATTACTTACAGCGTAGATAGCGGATGTTCAACATCCCCAAAGTGCGCTGCACTAATCTGTCTCCACACTGATGCTCTGGAAGTATTTGTAATTGAAAAAACAAATTAGTTCAATATCCCATGAAATGTACACGTTAATAGGCTTTAAAAATTACCTGGGAAGTTACTAAATTATATTTATTGCCACTCACGCTAAATGTTATCATTAGTTTTAAAAAATTCTAAAATTTATTCTTTGAACATGTCGCTTTCCTTGCAGGGAAAGCTCAAGCTCAGTGGTGATGTGACTAGTACAGTACAATGAACGGTGACTTGGACAGTAGTAATGCATCTACGTGTCGAACAGTGATCAGTTTTATCATTCTCCCGTCTCTAAGCTTTAAATGCACTATAACTGCAGAGTTTCTTGTCCGTTCGTTTGACTACTAACGAGCTCAAAGTGCGGCAAAGCGCTCTTCGTGCGGAGAGCTTTGCATTTGTTTACGTGTAAACAGCACGTGCTCTTGCACGGGCTAAGTATAACTCTCCTTCCGGTCAGTTGGCATTTCCTCTCGGAGGAGAGCTAGTGCGTACTGAAATATGTAGTTTTAGGAATACCTGTGAATGTTAATTTTTTTTTTCGTAATGTAAATATTTCAATGATGTAAGGTAGGCGGGAAATGATAACACATTGTCAAAGTATAATTTATAAAAACAAAAACATTTTTACAATACATTTAAACTCTTAACGCACTAATGTAAACACAAACAAATTTAACTTCTCTTATAAAAATAGTTGCTTTCATTTTTAATTTCTGCTTACCTTTAAAATAACTTAAAAAATCTTAATCAATGTATATATTACACGGGTACCATGCAGGTCCTGCTGTTGGAAGCAGGTGAGGAAGAAAACGTTGACTACGACATTCCGGGTGTCCCCACGAAGGACTATCGACCGATACTCTGGAACTATAGGACGGAACGGAACGGTTTCTCGTGTCTCTCTAGACCAGGCGGGGCCTGCGAGGTGAAAACCGGCAAAGTGCTCGGCGGATCCAGCGTTGTCAATGACATGAAGTATACAAGAGGTCACAAGAAGGATTACGATTCTTGGCACAACACCGGAGAATTGGGATCTTTGGAGTGGCGGTACGATAACTTGCTCGAGCATTTTAAGACTTCTGAAGACAACGGTAAGATGTATCCCGCATTACTTGCAACTGGAACGCAGTAATTTTCAATTGTACATGCCACACATTCAACCGTTTTTTGTTCAAATGAACATATACAATATTGTACATTTACAAAAACAATGTTCGTTTCAAGCAATTTCCTTTCATCCCGTTCATTATGATAATATTATATTTAATTACATAAACTCGCTTTGTATGATAATGCCGGTCGAATAAAAACGCCAGGATGTTCACTTGTAATTACATACTCGTATATCGTCGAGAGTGAGTCCGGTTCCGGGAGCTGTAACTAAACTTGTTTTCTTTTAAGGAGACTACGAGGTTTTAATGAATTCCTTTTACCATTCCCGCGGCGGAGAGTTGCGCGTGCAGCGGTTCAAGCACGTCGATCGCTTCGTGGAACTGTTCTCCAACGCCTTCGCAGAAATGGGCCTTCGGACCATGGACATAAACACCAACGCTGCGGAGGCGGTCGTTCTCAATCAGTTCACGATAGCCAACCACACCAGGTTGAGTACAAATACAGCGTTCCTTAAACCAGTGCGACACAGAAGGAACTTGGTAGTGACGACCGGAGCGACGGTCACCAGGATCGTAGTAGACGAACAGGAAAAAAGCGTCGAAGGAATCATTTATGAAAGCGAAAGAGGCAAGGAGCATCCCGCTTACGCTAAACGAGAAGTAATCCTCGCCGGAGGTGCGATCAACAACGTTCGACTGCTGCATCTTTCTGGCATCGGACCCAAGGCTGAGCTGAACAAACACAATATAACAGTTTTACACGAACTACCGGTCGGATCACATTACCAAGACCAGGTGACGACGGGCGGGCTCGCCTTCGCTATAAATGACGTCGCTCCGATTACTGAAGACATGATTGTAAAGGATTTTAAAACATGGTTTCAGTCTCGCAATGGGGCGCTGGCGTCCAGAGGGATAAACCAGCTATCAGCTTTCTTACAGTTATATGAAAACAACAATGCGCCCGATGTAGAGTTCAGCTTTGAGGGTAACTTCGTTAGAAGCGATAAGTTCCTCTTAACTAATATTAGTGTTCACGCGCTTGAGGAATTAACTGCGCCGTTGCCTTACTACAACGTAATACTAATCTATCCCATTTTACTAAAGCCTAAAAGTAAAGGAAAAGTAACGTTAAATAAGAGAAATCCGAAATACGGCAGACCGGTAATACAGGCAAACTTTCTGAAAGAATCTGAAGATTTGGATACTTTAGTTGACAGTATCGACATTGCGCTTCAGCTATTGGAATCCAAGCAGCTAAAATCTATCGTCAGGTTAGCTCCAGTGGACTTATTTCCGTGTGATAAATTACGGAATAGAGATCAGTGGAAGTGTATAGCCAGACATTACACCAAAGCTGTGGGCAATCCGATCGGAACGTGTCGTATGGGCGAGAACAGTACAAATTCAGTGGTCGACTACGAATTAAGAGCCCACGGTGTGGAGGGTCTGCGCATCGTCGACGGTTCCGTGATGCCGACGCACGTGCGCGGCGGGCTCTACGTGCCGACGGTGATGATCGCCGAGAAAGCCGCTAAACTGATTTTGAGAGATTGGAGAGAAGAGAAACGACATTAAAAGAATGAACGATAATACATTGAGTTGATATGATGATCAAGTCACTTAATAGAAATAAAAACAGTATCTAATACCAGGTTGTTTTTATTAGATCGCTCGCTTTTTCAGCAATCATTATGACCGGCGCTGCAACAGAGCCTCTCGTTATCTTTGGTATTACTGAAGCGTCTATTATCCGTAAGTTTGCTACGCCGTACATCTTTAAGTTGTTATCGACGACTGATTCTTGATCTTTGGAAGATCCCATTTTACAGGTGCCTACATAGTTATGCAACGGACTCGAGAAATGCTTAATGATGCAGGCCCAAAAGTCTTCGGACACTTTTTCATAATTTTTGCACTCGTTGTTAAGTATCGGAAGTGGATCGAATTCGAAACCGGCAGACTTGAATACTTCCGTGTCGAATAGTTTAACCACCTCGTGGATGCCCTCTAATAGTTTCTTCTCGTCAGAGGGCTCCTTGAGAAAGTTTGGATAGATCAAAGGTTTACCGAACTTAGGATGGGTCGCGTTTAAAACTATCTGTCCGCGGCTCTTCGGCGTCAGGAGGGAAAGGCAAATGTCTATTCTGTCGTAATACATGTTAGAGTCGTGGCCGCGGAACCTCACCTCGATATCCGGCGCGCCGAGGATATCGGACAATGATGTTTCTAAAAACGCAACTACCTGAAAATTTGCTGATAACGGGCCCGTACCCTTCGCATAATAAGCGGAAATGTCTTTGAGCTTCTCTGAAAACTTTGAGGTCGTCGCCGTCCTGCCGAGTTTAATGACGGGCAGGCACACGGACAGATGATCGTGGAAGTTACCGCCCACTGGTAAGTCGTTGTATACTTTTATATTTAAATACTCCAAGTAGTCTTTCGGTCCCACGCCGGACTGCATCAACAGTTTTGGAGTGTTGATCGCGCCCGCGCAAAGAATTACTTCTTTCTTCGCTTTTACTCTCGTCCTCGTACCATTCTTAATATAATCTACACCAATGGCTCGGACGGATCCTCGAGTGTCCTTAAATATAATGTTGGTGACGAGTGCTTCAGTTTCTATGTCGATGTTCGACCGCAGCTTGCGGATGGGATCGATGAACGCTGTGTATGCGCTGACTCTCTCCCCGAAGTAAGACATCGTCTGTATCCGCATAAACCCTAACTGGTTGCGACCGTTGATGTCCGTGTAGTTGTATCCGAGTTCGTTGAACGCGCTCAGCAGCACGTCAACGTTGTCGTCCACGTGCGGGTACCGGCCGACGTCCAGCGGCCCTTGTGTGGAATGAAAGAATCTGTTTTTGGCTATATCCTTGTCGTAATTTCCCTCAGAGTATTTGAAGTAGGGCAACAACTGGCTGAAGCTCCAGCCGTCGTTCCCGCTCAGCATCCACTCGTCATAGTCGGCGGGGCTGCCGCGCATGTACGCCATATCGTTGATGGAAGACGTACCGCCCAGCACTCGACCCTGTACCACCTCGCAGCCCAAACTATGTCTGTTCTGACAGAATCTGAAACGAGAATTACTTATCATTTCATAGCCGTCGACAATCTGGGCGCGAAATATCCGCTTGCATATTTAATTACGAAATTAATCTCGGCGGTAATTTTTTCTTTGGTTATGCTAAATAAAAGTAGTTTAAAATGAAAGTTCTGCTGAAGTACACATCCGTGAAGAGTGTGGTAGTATTTGAACTGAGCTACTGCCACTTTGTAGCGGAGCTGTTCAAACTGCAGCCGGGAATTATATAAAGCAGATTTGCTTATGAAAGAAATAAAAAATTACCCTTTTTTTGGTCTCATCGAGTATTGCCAGTCAATCGAGGAACCCTTGAACTCACTTGTGAGTCCCGGGATGAGGGCCATCTTAGGTTCTTCCGGACCGGCTTCTAAAACTAACACCTGGAAGAGAAAATATAAACTGAAGATTTTGACATTACTTGACTTCCTCACATTATTTTTTTTATTTACAATTATTGAAATCAGCAGATTAACAACAGAATATATGTAGCGTTTCAGTATTCTGTTTATCTTTAATTCTCCTAGGTTTTAATTATAGGTTAAATTTGTTAGATGTCTAACCTAAATTATAGACAAAAATCTTTGTTTTCAATCTTTAACTGTATGGGTATCATAAATCATCATAGTATTCCTGAAACTATGTTAATTATATTAAACATTAAGAAATGTGTTTTCACATAAACATATTTACGATTGGTTTACTCGTTCAACAAGTTAGTCCTCAGTACAATGTGTAAGTGTATGAATAAAATACGTAAACCCGAAAGCGAAATGTTAACATTAGCTGTGTGTAAAAATGATGAGATGAAAAACATTCTGATTGGTTATTTAACATAAAACTATCACACTTTCTAGGAGGATTGTATGAATCAGCAGGCAATTAAAACAAATATAATTATACGAAACTATTAATGCATCATCACATCTCTAATAGTATGAACAATGTAAGCCGTAACTGAATCACTCGTTATTTTGGGTTTTGACCTACTTTCACAGTCATCCACGAATACGCATGGACCTTCTCAACACAACGTCCTCGCATGATACATACATATATATACATACATGAAATATGTATGTAAGTATGCATGTATTTGGTTAATGCAACAACTAGAACCCAATCGAGATACACGCCTATCTACAGTACACGGTAATCCACTTAAGATTGTGGCCTGCCAAATATGTACATTCTATGATACATTCAAGTACAAGTCAGCTCGAGGTAACCTGCTCCGTGTATATGTAGCAGTATCGAATAATTTAAGCGGTGTAATATTTGTCGCTGAATTTGTATTACGTTACGTGAATAGACGCGGCGGCGAGCTGAGTGCCGAAACTATTATATGTGTGAAATATAGGGAACACTCGCCCGCCATTTCCTGTTCTCGGAGAGCCTGCTGGCGACGACGCAGCCCGCGGTGCCGCCGCCGACGATCACGAAGTCGTACTCGAGCTCGTTGCCGTCGGCGAGCAGGTCGGGCGCTGCCTCCGCGTGCTTGTACTCGGAGAAGGAGCGGAAGCGCGGCGAGGAAGCGTCGGCGGGCGCGCGCGCGAAGTAGTCCGGCTGCGGGCCGACGTACCCGTACAGCGTGTGCACCAGCGAGATCAACAGGATCGCGGTCGGCGCGCACTCTATCCTGCCGTCACATATCTTGCACAGGTCATCCGTTATGTTACCAGCTGAGCTCATGGCATTTTTTAATTTAAGCTACGATCGCGCGATATTGAAGCTCCTCATCGATCACGGCGCGCTCGCCTCTCCCGCCGCGGTCCCATCTGATTCTTGCGCGAGGATCCACTGGTCCGCCGGAGCCGGTCTCCGGGCTCGCCGGTCGCGCTACTGGCGCTGCTTGAGTGCGCCTCCGAGAACACAAAGTTTACACTTTTCGTGTTATTGTTTGTTTTATTGTTCATTGTCTCGGATTCCAGAGGTTAACCGTCACCGCCGCCTGCACTTTTGTATTGCTTAGGAGTACTATTTGTATTTCACAGTTCGCAGACCAACTAAATATTTCTGTAAACAATAACTAACTAAATATTTCCGCCGCAATCGTCATTCACACTCTCCTGCACCGAAATCGATGCGTGGCCGTGTCTATTCCTTCAAAGTCCTTCAGTGTCCGATCAAAACAAACTATTTATGTATAATCTATCAATTCTGGAAAAGTAAAATAGAGGTAACGTGCCATAACACAGTCCACGTAAGAAAAGTTAATTTGAACATTGACATTTATGTGACATATTTTTCAGCTAACGGCCGCAGCGCCGCCTCACTCAGATTAAGCACGAAACCTTTCGTTCAAAGGTATATAGATAAATTAGTATTGCGTGCATAGGCGTACGTGTCCACGAAAAATAGTGTTGGCCGCCGCTTTATGAAGCGATGCGGTTATGGTATCCCGACTATGGGATTCAAAATTTCCATTTCGTCCGGAAGTTGAACATTATGATGTTGTGATCTATTATTATATGGACTAGGTCGTGAGAAGCTGCCGCACAAATCAATCCACGAATTACAATTAAAATTTTACCTAGCAGCTCTCGTAGCAAGGTCTATATTTCATCGCCAGCATGCAGACGATGCGTGAGGAATAATGTTATTACTGCGAGAGACCGCGAAGCAATCACGAAACTAAATTATTCCCAATTTGCCGGTTTCTGTGCGAAGCTGTCCGGAACAATACGCGAGCGCGATTGGCGGTTTTTCACTGTTACGCATTAGATTATGGATCTACTATCTATTTCTTATTCTTGCTACATAATTATTTCTTGCATAAAATTTATATAAATACAATGGCTAAATGATTCTACTCAAGGTCATTTCTGAAGCATCACAAAGATCCCCCTAATTTCAGATAAGATTTCATATAACTTATAATAAATAATGTGCTATCAGGTTGACATAACAATACTTTACAAAATATTAAATTAATAAAATATTTATAAACTTAACTAAGTATATTTTTGTTTAAAAGATGTACTCATAATGTGATAATATAGCTTAAGCTGTAAAATAACCTTTTGCACAACAATAATATCCCTTTCCTATAATTGTCATATTTTTTTTTCATTGTTTATGTTTCTAAGAGGAACAAGAAGAGACACATTTGCTTAGGTCAAACAGTTTGATTTATAGACTGGTGCGGTAGGACTTGTGTCGTGTACACAACGCGCCAATAAGATTAGCAACTTTCGTGCAATTTATTCAACCTAATAATCTAAATTACAACACTTGCAGGCGCTCGATGAGGTCGTAACAGGCGTCCGTTCACTGTTTCAATAGTAATAAAACAATTCTACATAATAACAGCCATTATTTTAATGCGGGATCCGGCGCAGAGCCCGTAGCGGTTTGCGGCGCGCGGATCTCGCTCGTTTAATGAGCAATACGGTTTAATATTATTTAATTGTTATT
>DWIB01000362.1:0-10325 GCA_018248155.1 Cressida cressida
TACATAGGTACTGTAGGGCCGCGAGATGCCGTTGTTTTATGTGTCTGTTGTGTGCGTCTTGTTTATGTAGACTTGGAGTGGGTGTTGGTGTCACCACTTTAAACCATATTTACTTATTATGTTTTTGAGTAAAATTGCATGATGTATTTGTAAAGAAAGTAGTAGTTAGTAATGAAGTGAATTAAGTCTCTAGGAACTAGATACTCAATTTTACCTAGAGTCTAAATAGTATTAAACGGTTTAGTTTTAATCAATAATAAAAATACTTGCGGCTTTATTATCATCAATAAAAAAGCAGTTATATAACCAGAGATTTTTTCCTAATTCTTAATAATTTGTATTACTAGTATTTTGTGTGTAGTTAGGATTACCATTAAAAAAATGGGTTCGTAATTATTTTTATGCCACCAACACCCAAACCTGTGTTTTCAATGTAGGCGTTGTTTTTATGTTCGTGAATGTGATATTATTGTAATTATTTATCTGTAAACAGATTTCTTTTTCAAGTTTTTAATTTTTTGTTGGTAAAAGGCATTTTTACACCAGGCATGTATCCGTTAAAGTAACAGGTTATTTGTTTATCAATTGTATGCAGTTCTTTATTCACATTCAATTTGTCAGCATGACGTTTACAGTGAAAAATATTTTTGAACTATGAAGTCATGCACGTACTCTGGTTACCCCTATTCTGTGAATCATTACCATATGAAAATAATATCTGTGTTTTTTTATTCTCTCTTTCAAACAATTGTCCGTAATCGGATTCTCGCGCGCGTCTCTGGAGGTCTGAGTAAGTCCCTAAGAGTTGATGGATTGGCTGTCTCCGTTAAAAGCATGACAATGTGTTCGTCCGCCATTTCGTCTGGAACTTTCCTTCTTCGCCCTTCTATCATACTGTCATTTTTGTTACATAATAAACAATTGTATGCATAAAGTATCCGATTTATATTGCTAAAAATATCTTTTGTATTCTTATGCATCCAACTGTTATCCTTCTTAACGTTGTCTTTGTTAAATACTCCTTCTCGTACTTCAGTGGCTCCATCTACGATATACTATAGAGTTTGTTTAGAACCTGTTCTCCCCGGTAGCTAGATGCCTGGATTTATAGTTTTCATACCTGTACCGAACTGCTCTGGATCAGCACTTTCATATTTTTAAATATCCTTTTCAACAACATAAACAGTAAAGCTATTGATTCAATGTTCTTTCTCGTTTCATTGCACGTTTTCAAAGATTTTCTTTTTACTATTTTCTCTTTTCAATATTTTCTTTTCTACAAATAGCTTCTTAAACAAACGAGTTCATTATGATTTGCAAACGCCTAACCATACTACAATCGTTTGGCGCTGAGCTTAATTTTTTTTCAATAGTTTTTTCATTTTTTATTAAGTAGAAATTTCTTTAAAGTATCGTGATGTCAAATTATTTAGGGTTTAAAATACAGGTTAAAATTGACCCTTTACATTTCACATCAACATCACAATGCTTTAAGTGTGACTCAAAGATAATATACGTGATATTGATTACTAATAATATATTTACAGCCCTGAAACATTCGCCCTCGAAGAGAAAAAGCATCGCCAAGCCGATTAAGACACAAGAGGAGATTGATACACCAGGTAACTTTTTTAAAAATTATACTTTTCTCCATAAAGCTAGTACAAATTGTGTTGTAGATTAGATTAACCCAAATAACAGGTAATTTTTTATTTAACATTACGGTTAGCTAGATAACCTATATTCCTAACATTAAGTGAATGCGAAAATATTTTTGCGAACCTATTTATTATTATTATTATACATTTCAGTTTATTTTTGTTCCCACCCCGCATCCCTTCCAATGTCTGTGACCTTCTCCCATTGTTATGATTTTTTGTTTTATTTTACTTTCTACGTCCATTTTTTATGAGATCCACTTGTTTGGCTCCACGCGGTATTAGTGATTTACAACGCTACGCAAAAAGTTTCATGTGCTTATGGTGTTGGTCGGTGTTAATGCCGATAAAAAAAAAAACTTATGTAATGTCAGGCTGCCTGTCGGGTGAGGCGAAATAAACTGAAATGTATCACAACAAAACCCAAAAGAGCGAAAGTGGGTTAATTTTAAAATGGCCGTCTGTTACACAGGACGAAAACTCGTCGGCAGAACGATTAAGGACTATAACCCTGAACTACTGTTAAGGCAAACGTCCCGATTGTCGCCGAGATCTTCCCTAAGATCTAGCATGAGTGATTTTACCGACACGACGATATCGACGTGGAATCAGAGACATCAAATACCTCAGATACCGACCGAATACCCCTCAGTGCTGTCCGACAGGCTGAAAATATACGACCGCGATCGCATCGGTACTTTCCAAAGGCGCATCGATTTCGACACTTCAAATCTGACGGCAAGAGAACCGGGCACTTCGTACGTTGACAACGTATACCGGTCTTCGATACATGACCGTATGGAGTCGCTATCGGATCAACTAACCAAAGTACTAAGTACCGGAGCTGGCAGCTCACACATAAACGGCAGCCTAGCTGACAGCGGCATACAGACCGACAACACCAGCACTAGTGTACCTCAAATATACGTTGCCGAGCCGCATACAAGTTACCCGCCGGTCATTAAAATACTTAAGGACGCGGCAGTCGACACAAGGAACGAAAATAACTTACAGGATATACCGTTCATAGACGATGAAGACGAGGAGAGGTATTGGAAGAGACGATCGAATATCCTAGAAAAACACAAGAGCATGTCGAACATACCGGAGAAAATTGAAGAAGTCAGTTCGAAGGAGCACTCGAATGAGAGGCTTTCGAGTAGCTTCAATAGAGCAAAATCGCCGACGTTCGTCGAGAAATTTAAGAAGTTTTTCATGGACATAGGATTAGTAAAAACGGAAAGCACGCCAACAACAAACGTCCAAACTGGAGAAAGAGATCCAAGCACGCTACCGAAGAGTCTCAACTCCAGTTACAGGACTAGAAGCGTCACTCCGATAAGGTCCGAGGCTAGGGAGACATCAACCCTGCCGAAAGACATGAGATTCCGCAAAGTGAGATCCACTCAGACCGTATACATCAAGCCCGAATCGCCGCTCGCAATCCGGATGGATCGCGAATCGCAGACCAAGGAGCATGTATCCGTCGTGCAGCTCAACGGCGACGAACACATAAAGGATTCTGAATCGGAGAGGTACATCAAGGAAGTCGTATATATAAGGAGTCTCGAAAAGGCGGCTATATATTCGGGTAACGATAGCGGCAGCACTATCATTGTCGTACCACCGGCTGATTGAAGTGTGACCCAGATAGATGTAGAGTAAGGCATTAGGAGGTAAAATATGGCGTCGCAGAAGACTGCGCAGAGATGTAAAATGATCAATTGTAATTGTGAATAGGTGTCCCTTAGGCACTAACTGAGTATTCTTACTGAATACTATTCGTCGTTCAATAACATGGCCTGTTCTTTTTGAAGCTATTAAGCAGTACTTGGCAATATATTTATGTAGATACTCTCCCTATTACTTGTAATATTCACCATCGGAACTTTATGCATGTGAATTACATTGAAATTGGTATAGACAAATCATAAATTGTATTTTACTACTATAGACATACAAATAATAATAAAAAACAGATTACATGGAAAAGGAGTAGGAGTATGAGGAGCTTAAAACATGTACAAATAAAATGGCTGACCTTTAAATACAGTCATACACTCTAACTACATAAAGTTTTCTTTCATATTTTTTAATGTAATGACTAAAAACTATTACCCATATTTATGATTATTATAGGTTTTATAAATAGGTATTATTTATTATAGTACTAGAACATTCCTATTTTACCAAATTGTCACAAATGTTGCTCGCTTAAAAAATATTATACTTAAAATGGATTGACATAAATATTAATTAATAATTGTTTAAAATTATGGTTTTAAATAAAACATAAGTCTTAAAAAAAGTAGTTGGGGCACAAATAGTATGTTCTGTTCATTTTGTGCTTTTTGAGGGTAAAGTGTTGCTCTAACAAAATAGTGTCACCCACAATTTAATTAATTGTAAAGCCGGAGAAGGCATTCGTTTAAACAGAAAACCAAACAAATATAAATAATATTTATATTCTCGAAGAAGTATTGGTTCGATATCTACAGAACTTGATCTCTAAGAATAATATGCTTTCATGAGCAAGTAACACATCTGCCGACCAGAATTTGGCCTGGGTTTTTAGAGACCTTCAATTTTGCGGAAACATTAAGACGATAATTGTTTCGCTTACAACCCAAAATCCATAACTATCATCACAAAGTTATGGATTTTGGGTTGTATTAAATTAATATATAATTTATAAAAAAAATGTAATTTCTGGCAGTCCTTAATTAAAGAAAATTTTTTGACAATTTTAGAAGAACTAGAAAAGTATGAAGAAAGTATGACATCCAATTCAATAATAATTATAAAAAAATATATAATAATAGTAATTTTTGATACGCCATTTTTATGTATCGTCCCAAAATATTTCATTACTTTCTATTACAGAACTAATAAGTACTGAATTGAAAAGTATACTGAAGCATTTTGTATCAATACAATTTATAACTACATAAAGTCAATGGTATATTTGCACTTTTAAAATAATACTTAATACACTTAATAATTTATACTTTGTTGATGGTTACTACTTAAAAAGTCCTTTATGCTGTTTATTTTAAAATTTAATGGATTTTTTCGCACAAAAAACTCAGTGAAAACTTAAAATTATTAGTAAATCTTCTGCATTATAATTAAAAAAAATATTGAAAGACATTTATGCATGTAATTCATTTCAATAGAAGGTTGATAAATTTCCTAATAGATGAAGAAAGAATGAAGAGACAAAAATAGAAATGCGTGTATATAGTAGAAAATCTATGCTGGTGTATGGTTGTATTAAAGATGTTATGAGAACGGAATGAAAGAAGAAATGTTTTGATTGATTGTGTAATGTATAGTTTGGAAGCAGAGCACAGAACCTTATGACCGTAATAGATTACATGCTGAACAAAGCTGATGTTTCAGTATCTACTTAATAGTTTCAATACTTCATTCATACATTAAAGTGAAGACTAAAACTAAGTCTCGATTCCTTAGTTATTTAAAAATATACAAAGCCATTAAAACTGGAACATTGTTTAACTGTAAAAATACGCTCTGCTTTTGGGACAGAAATCTACCACCAATTATCTTTAATGAACTATATGTTTCTGTTTCCTTAACGTTAAAAATAAAAACATAAATTATTGTCACAAAGAAATTGTACCATAACTACATACTACTTAACTTCGCAGGAAGCAAAAAAACTGTTTTTATTTATAACATGAAAATCATAATTTACTATTAATCTGCAACTTGACATATACACTTATTAACTTATACTTTTATTACTTTGCTTGTTTAAATTCTTTTTTTGTCTTGAAAACGATACTTTTCAGCACAATAAGGTCATTACATCATATATATAAAATTAACATAAAACTGGATTAAAAAAATATTTTTTGGACTGTAAATTTATTTAAACTTGTATTGATACAAAACGTATCATATACATATTTCTATCTATCTTTTATGTAATATCTCGTTATGTGCACAGTATTGAAGTGGTTACCTTACTTATTGCTAACTTATTTATAATCTAATCAAGATAAATTTGTATATAATGAATACCAAATAAATATTATGTTAATATATGACATAGCGACGAAATCAATGTGATGTTTGTATTATGACTGTATGATTGTTAATTGCTTCCCTACTTATATGTAAATGTTGATAATGTATTGTGTAAACCTGTTGAAATTTGTACATCAGGGATGGAATGCGGTCAAAATATTTATGATGTTGAAATAAACGAATTGAGTAATATATAAAATGTTTTATTTTTAAATAATATATACCGTCGCAGTATGAATAAACTGACAATTTTTGAACGATGAAAATGGTAACGGTTGGAAATTTTTTGAATTAAGTAGGTACATGTAAAGAGCTTTGTCTTAACTAATAATTGCTTTTAAAAATATTCATTTAATATGCATGAGTTCATATTATTCACATTTGCTGGTCTCTATACTATATATAATATTTGCACGCTCTCTGAATGGATTAGGCGCGGCGAGCTCCAGCAGTGCCGCCGGAGTTAAAGCAGGTGAGACAAATTGGATTAAGGTCTATTTATTATCTGTGACTCTTTCTCGATTATGAATGTAAAACATAATGGAAAAACGACTGCCTTCGAGGCAGCAACAGCCAACAACTTACCCTGTAATGCAAAGAATCTGATTTTTTTTATCCTATTTACGTTATCAAATATGACAATTGACAAATGTAATACCAGAAATATCAGTAATCATAAGTAAAACAAAAATAATTTATTTCTTTACATGAATTAAAGTTAATAATAAATAATTACACCAAATGAACCTTTGTCTATATTTCATATCTAAATTTTAGTTACTGGAGCTAATCTTTACCACTGTCGCTTCTATTGTATATTCAAAAGTTACCTGTCTATATAGAAACTTTTTGAATATTATTCACATAAACTTAGAACTGTACTCATATTTAAAAAAAAAACTAAATTTGCATATATGGTTACAGATTTCTGTTAGTCGAGATTTATTTATGAATGTATCGGTTACTTGTTGTTACAAGTTATGTTTGGATAAATTTGCTAAAACGTTAGAAAATAATTGATTTTAATCCCAAACCTGGATGTTAGTTTCCAAAAGCAACCTTAACTAAAATTATTTAATTATCTTTTCCATGCTGCTATTGACCTATCGGATCTTTTACTATTGGTATCGTTTTAATTTTTAACCCTCTCCTACGAAATCGCATGCTAATTTTTATTTTTGTCTATTCGAAATCACAAATCTCAACAATGCACCAATAATAAACACGATGCGTTGACGGTCAAGCTAAAAAATATAAATACAAACATGCCATTTTGGACATATAAATTAACTTCGAACTACTATCCTAATTAACTACGCTTCCATTTTTAACACAAATATTTTGATTTGTTATACTTATATTTACTTTGTTAATATCTTCTTCGGATCGTGCCAAATCTGTTTATACAACTTTATTGACATTTAAATAAACCTATACAAATATTCGAGTGTTTTTGTGATCCTTCAGTCTCCCTTTCTGACGTCACAGCACATATACCGCCTACTTCGGTGACATCACCGGTTACAACAGCGGCGAAGGTCACCCATATTCCTGCTAAGATAACAACTTTAGAACCGGACGCCTTCCCGGCGGTCTTAAAAGGATCTCAAAAGCAGAGAATACCACCTCCTGTTCCACCGAGGGGATCTCCAAAAACAAAGCGAGGTGGAAGTCATACACAACCATCCAGTCATGACAGTAAAGGTGATTATCCCACTATAAGTGTACCAACCAAAGATAAACTCCCAAAGATTCCTTTTGCAAGTAGTGATGATAATTTTTCTTTTAATGAGCATGAGATAAAATTCAAAGATATAAGTGCATGCCGTGTTGCAACTTCTATTTCTAAGTATTCTGATAAAAGTCAAAAAATAGGAATAGCAAAAACATTTTCTGAATGTTCCGATAATGATAATAACATTATTGAAAGAAGTAATTCTGCGAAAGATTTAATAGCCCAAACTAATATGATGGCTAAGTTTAACATCGATAAAATCGTCAGAGAACATTTGGATACAGGAGATTTTGATGGCGTGTCATTCACTGAATCGAGCGAAGAAGAGACTATTGTTGCTGTGGAAGTTAAAGATTACGGCGACGAGAGCGAAGAAGATGTTGCCCCTAAAGTAAAACCATCGAAGAATCCACTGAAGTTTATTACTAGGCCGAAAAAGAAACCACCGAAACCTCCACCTATTGTAAAGGATTCTTCAATTGATCGCTCTATATCTCCAGACGAAGAATTACCATCGAAACCTGAAGAATTAGTGCAATCTGTAAAAGAGCCGACTATAAGTGTAAACAAAGAAGATACTGCAAATAAAAATCCGACTAGGCCAGGTTTAATGTATGGTCTATCCAAGAAATTTAATTTCAATCAGTCGAAGAAAGACAAACTGCGTGACAAAGAACCGAAGAAAATTAAACCGAAAATCGAGATTAAAACTTACAGCGAAGAGCATTCCAAAAGTGTAACTAAAGAAGATGTTTGCCATAAAAAAGCCAAAACTAAAATTGAAATGTTTCAAAAAAATTTAAACAAAATGCAAACAGACTCTGAAAATAGTTCGCTGCGAAGTTCAGTCTCGTCTGTGGAAAAGGCGAAGGCGCGACGGCCACCAACTGTTAGGCGAAGAGTAGTCAGTGAAACTAAGAAAATATTTGAGCCTAGTCAACATGGTCCTGGAACTACTGTTGCTAAACAACCAAACATTTTCTCGCCACCTATAACTGACAAACCTTTGCTGACGAAGCCTCTTGGCGGCAACGTGCACGATAAAATTAAAAAATTTACGGTTACACCTGTGCCTGAATCTAAATTGCCTGCTAGATCTGTTCAACAGCGCAGACAAAGTTTTAAAAGGAGAACAGATAGAAATAAAATATTTCAAGTGACTAAAGATGTTGAAGAATATGTATAGATTTAATTTAATTTAAGACAAAGTGTTTTGTTTTAATGTTAAAAAATAAATTTAACTCTGAAGGAAGGGGACGAATCAATAGACCGCTTTGTGCATGGTATTTTGTGATTTCTTGAACCTGACAAGTATCTTATGCTAGTCGTAGATTTTTTTTACGGTTCCATGTTAACTGTTAAACGTTATTTATTTACATTTACCCATTTCATATTTGCATGTGTTGCCCTCATTTTATCTTCGGCGTTCTTAAGTATTATGTGAACATTTTTCGACATCATCAACTTGCTTTGTAGAACCTCAGGCAAGTAACTTATATGTAACATGGTAGTTTGTTGCCTGTTCATCATCATCGTTTACTATATTTATTATTACATAAACCTATACAAACTTTTTACTCTGTAACGTATTAGTCAACGGAAGATCATGGTATTTTTTTAAATTTTTTGTTAAAGTAGTTTTTAATCTATCCCTGCGATGATAAAGCTAGTGGTATTAACACAGCTACAGTAGTATCGTGTAGTAACGCTAGTGTTTCGTCAGTCGCGGCGCCACTATCATGCTGTTCGACGCCGCCGCCACCGTTCGAGGAGGCTCCGCCCCCGAGGACCAGCCGCACCAATTCATCATCGACGACCTCCTCGAGCGCGTCGGGGCGGCGGCGAGGAGCATCAAGTGCGGCCAGCGTAGTCACCACATCGTCAGCATCGTCATTAGCACTGACGCCTGCCGCTTTGAGCAGCGCGAGAAGTAATGAGGCTAGGTATGTTCAACAAAAATTATATAATTTTTTTAGTTAATAACATTTTCACCTGTTATTGGTAAAAAGCAATATACCATTAACTTTGTCTTATTATTATTGTGACTCCAAAAGGTAGTCCTTTATTCACTCATACAATTAGTTCTTAATGTCACATAGTGTAAAAAATTTTATCTTTTAACAATTATATTTTCTCCTTCAAGTGTATGTTGGACTCCGCCGGCTTCAGTGGAGGGGTCTACGCCAACTTGGACAGAAGGCACGCCGAGCTTTACAGAGTCTAGTAGTAGTGAACAAGGTATTTATATGTTATAAAATTTCTCAACTTATATCTTGAGTCAGGGTCGCTACTCCGGAAAATTAAGATCCCACTTTTCGTTGGTTTTAAGACCACTTCCATTGCCAATTTAATTTCGCGACTCCGTTGTCTATATCACCAATCATTTGATTCATTACTCAGACATACTGCGAGCACCGCTTTTGATTATCGTATATGAGTGTGATTTTATATTCAGCTTTATAAATTTGGGCATTCTCATATGGCCCGACTTTACAAAGGACCTGCAGAGGATATTCATTAGTTCTAACTAATGAATTTAAAACTTATAATATAAGTACATTGTTATTCTTATAATAAGTATGGACTAGGTCAGCACTGTCTAACTTTTCATAGCCCGCGAGAGTTCAGAGGTGGGCAAGGGCAAACGAGTTTTTATAAGTGCAAGTTGTCTGAAGGAAAGTTGTTTATTGACTGACTTATTCTAGGTTTGTATGTGTGGTTATAAGGAAGTAGCTTTAGGTTTCGTATGAAAGCGTCTTTGTTAATGGCATTGTTTACAATGAAGTGCTTACAGGAGTGGAGTTTATGAAGTCGTAATTCATGAGAAAGCGTGACTGTTATTTGGTATACAATGTTGCATGATATTCTCAATGGCTGTA
>DWIB01000363.1:0-10323 GCA_018248155.1 Cressida cressida
AATATGTTAGAACATAACTGCTTACTTACAATACAATATTGATATAGTATCATTAAATAAGGAATCGAACCGGTAACCCTCATTTTGCAAGAAGTTAACCACTGCGCCATGGGATAAAGTTTAATAGGGTTATGATTATTATAAGCGCTACGATCATACTTTCCTAGATGGACAGATGACAAAGACCTACAACCGATAGAAATGTAATAGTTATTGGAGCATAATAATTTTTTAGAATATGGATATATCCTATGAAGGCTTTTTAAATATTAAAGAACTTCGAAGAATAATTTTCCTAACAAAATAGTGATGGTTGTTGTAAAAGCCTTGTAATCCTCAAGTGGTCAGCGCGCATATGTTGTTTGAGTAAGCTCTCGGTGTCATCATAAAATACGAGCGTAAGCGTGTATTCGCTTTGAGAAATGTTAGGGTGTTTCGGAAGTGAGAGGGAATGAGGCAGACGGGAAGTGGAGAAGGGTGGAGGGAAGAAGCAGATTACACCTGAGCCTCAGAACAGTAGCTCGGTCATTACACCATGGCAAAGATTCACTTTTAAAAGAAGTTGCTTAGTCACTCGAATTGATTTATAAGGTACTCCCTAAATAAAAAGGTCTTATTCAAATCAATTTGTTTACGCATTCAAATGAAACATTTTTTGAAAATAATATTATCTTGAAGGTTCAAGTATATATATTTGTTGCAGGTTTCTTAGTTTGTACTAGATGGAATTGAAACGAGGTAACATTACATAAGAGGACAAACCCTGATTATTGAGTATTTTGTATATAAGTAAAATAGAACAAAAGAAACTGAAGATATTTAATAACAAATACTTAAAATAGGAAATATGTCACCTTATATACATACAGGGTAGTGTAATCATTGTCAATACAAATATCTTTTTCCTAAATCTTGATAGAACAGTTGCAGCAACAAGTTAAGTTTATGATTATTAATATATACTAGTTTACTTGTTTAATTAAACTAAATTTTGTGCTTGTACTTGTATGACAGATAATGTCTTCGTTGGAATATTTCATAACAAAGTTACGTAGTTCGTTACAGGACCCGCCGTAATAAAATTGCTTCCGGCATTAAATAATAAATCAAGCTCGCTAATAACGCTAATTAGTATCCCATAGTCTACGGGAAATTAATTACCGACCAACCTGTACCGGTGGGTGACGCGGAAATTAAATCCAATATTATAAAGTAAACGGAAGCAGCCGAGCACTATATACCTCTGTTACTGCTTAAGTGACGCTGTATCTAGTTAAGTTACTTGAATAAACTTACTTGACATCTATACATATCATAGTTTACACTTAGTCAATCAATATCCTCTCAGAACTGCTGCCCACGTTTACTAGAACGGTTGATAAATGAACTTGAGTTTCTCCTTCTTATTTTGTATTTCGTTTAATTAGGACGTGGGTCCAGAATTTCCGTGCAACAAATAACATAAGTAACGAGCTAAATCTAGGTCATGTCTAAATCCGCATGTTTCGTCTTTTTTATTATAATAAATATATGTATATTTTAAAGTAGAAACATCCTTTAATTTAATTAAGAAATTCAAATCTGCTACGGGACACTTCATACAAATATGAGGTGCACGCGTAACTACCGGATTCAAGCTATTACGCTTACTGTGATACTTTTTTCTCTTTTAACGAGGATATTTAAGTAATACATACATAAACATCCGAATGTAACGAAATTTACTCATTTAATGTCAAGGAAATTAAATAGAGCACAGGTGGACGTTAATCTGTGGTTGTGGTTACACAATGATAGAGAAGTGTTCATTTTATTCACTGAATTTGAATCAATATATCGAGATAAAATTTTAAAAGATTACTGTATCGTTTAATCCTAATACCTTATGGAGAGACCTTTAGTCTACGAGTTATGCATACAAAGCTCCGACCGAATTTGTCCAGTGCCTAAGAATTATCCGCTGGAGTTAAAAGTCGAGATAGCTTAAGCATTTATATAGTTTGCAAAACAATGTCCAAACATTTTTAATAAGAATAATTACTGTACGTTAAATAATAAAAAAATTCCGATAAATGTTTTAACAATACGAAAAGATGCATATCAGAAAAAGATACTTTAGACAAATGTTTGTTAAACACCCTCGGCGTTACTTGTAATATACTGCGTTGTACTTAGTTGGTTAACTCATGATTTGAAAGGATTTTAAGCAGTCCGGATTGATATAAAGAGTATATAACTACACGTTATATTTTGACGATACAATGTACACCTAATTAATTAAATTTCTACCACCAGAATACATATTTATATGGTCCAAATAATAGCATTAAATTTGAATGTATCTTATCAAAGTGAAGACAGTTAAAAAGCTGAGACAAGTGAACGTTTCTTTATCAATAATATCGAAAACCGAGGAGTTATTACAACGGCATTTAATCGTTTATATTGCTTTCTCATTAACAAAGACAATCTTCAATGAATGGTGATAAATTATTACGGAAAAATCAGTAAGAGATTGTTTTGATTGTTAAACGGAGATGTGAAAGTTATGTGATGATGAGAGAAAGATATTTGGTAAATCGAGGCATTGATTTATTGATGACGCGAATTCATTGTTTACAATTAAGCCAGTCCGATAGCTGAATCTGCCTGAAGCTATAATTGTTGATTTTCAGTTAGTTGGAGCTGGTTTACCTTGATGTTTGGCAAACGTTGCCACCAAGCGGCTCTGTTGTTTCTGTAATTATTTGCTCAGGCTTAATACGTGTTATCGTAATATTTTGCAAGGTTCGCTACTGTACCTAATTTAACATTGACAAATTGAGTATGGCATATTTTAATGCAAATGTATATGTAAAAAAAAACCCTACTTGAGTTAAGTTTAATTTTCATTCGTGGCCGCGGTCATATTTGCTTAAGTTGCAGTCTAAACAGGTTGTGTTAGGGTTTAGTAGTTTATTGAGCGAGCGATCCTATGAAGCCACAGGATATATACACTTTCAGAAAGTACGGTCCAATTTTATAGATATTGGGAGGTGTGCGTAAGAGAAATTTAAAAAAGGTTTCTGCGTTGTAAACTATGGTCATAAAATAGGAATTACGTTAGGTCGCATCACAAAAGTAAGGGCGCGTATAAAATAAATCATTCCTTTATTTATTCATCGCCTGTAAAAAAGGGTTTAAATTATTCATCACTGCTCGCGAGCAGCGACTTGTGAAAACCCTTTCCGTTGCACAAATATGTTAGAGCAATTTATCTCCTGGTGGTTAACCTTCATTTAATTAAACAGATAAAGTATAAAATAAAGTAAATGATCGATTAAAAAGTTAAACGATGTTAACAAGTATCTAAATAAATAGCAAGATATGGACTACTAGCGTTAGGTCTCTCTTATGCTGCCGAACATTGTATATGCAAATATTGCTGTGTTCTAATTTGAAGGACGTTGAAAGTTAGTGAAAATATCTGAACACTATTATATAGGCAAGTGTTTAACTGCCTGATGAAAAGTTGTATGAATGTGTACATAAAAGGAAGACTGCGATTTGCTTATGGCATTCAATTTTAAACAGTATTTACATAAAATATATGAAAAGATTTTTTGATTATTGATATTTAGAAATTCTATTAATATATAAAACCGTTTGATAATTTTTGTTACGAATTTTTAATAAGTAAGCTTTTACTTAAATATTTATATGCGCTAAATAACAATTAAAGAAACAAATGTATTGTTATCTTCTGTATTAAAAGAGAATTTGACAGTAAAAATTTTCAGCTTAGTACTTAAAGACATCAATAAATAGTATCCTTGCTAATGGTTAAACGCTTTCTAGATTTTTAGAAGCGAGTTTAAAAAACAGATTTTACTTTACTACACAGTACTTAAGTACTACTCAGTAAACAGCATTACTAACAAAACTGCTCATACTAATACTTACATAAATACATACTTTAAATTTGAAGGGGATTAAAATTATACCGTACCCGGGAAAAGAAGACAGAGAGGGAACAGTGCCCAGAGGAAATCCTAGGATTGTTGAGTCTAGATCTTTAGAGAAAGACTAATAACTGTAACCTATTATCTATTCTATTGTCGTAGTTGTTTAACGGATGATGACAATGGCTATATTTTTAAAAAGTATATTCAAATTCATTATAATGAGTTAGACATGCTGATGTCCTTAGGTAAAAGTTTTTGCTCTACTTCGTACTTTGACCCATGTTTCAAGTTTTCACAGAAATTACTGTGGTAACGAGACGTGTCAAGACGCTGCGTACAGCACGGAGGCGCTGTATATTTTAACTTCTCACATAACTACTCCTTCTACCTTTTATATGGGGCAGTGACGCTAATTCTTTTTAAAAAATGAATTATTATTAGATTTTGTCTTCATATATTTATAGAGAATAATACTTAGAACTGTGGTTCTATCACAGCGCAGAAATTCAGAGAAGTTACATTGGTTTCGTGATTATCGGGAGACTCAGCGTGGCGACAGATCACGTTTTGGTGTCGATTCCCACACGAGATAACGTAACTTAGTTGTCTTAATGCTGAATGTAAAATCCTATATGGCATGAAAACATCCATGTGCCCTGATAATAACACCATACACTATGTGTGCTTCTCTTGATATGATTCGACGATGTATGATATATACACAGCGACTGAGAACGAATGTATGATACCTCTCTCATTAACATATACACTTCATTGTATTTTATATCAACGGGATTTTTTTTAATATTTGTAATAGTAAATAGTGTAATAGTGTCGAAGTAGAAAGATTTATGAGAAAAAATATTCTGATAGAAAACCGATAAAACATTGAATACTCTTTACTTTGCTTTATTAATAATGTACATTACGAGAGAAGTGTTTAAAGATCTTTAAATTTAGTTTGGGTTATAATCTAAAATTTCTTCTTTTCGACAATTAACTATTGTTAACATTAATACTTATTTTAAAAATAAAATAACTAATGTTATAATTTGTTTAATTTTGAAGGAAGTTTTAGCTAATGGATTATTGCGGTTTTAAGATTAAATATATAAGTGAATAGTATCTAGCGACGTTAATGGCATATCACGATGGTAAGTAATATAAATGATATGTTACTTACATGGTGAATAATGTCTGTAGCTGCGTAGAAGCTTTCGTGGGGATCTGGTCGTTTCATCATGTACGGACGAGGAAATTCGGCTTCTTCGCAGATTTCTATAACAAAAAATAACTAATTAGACATATTTGATATTTTTGAAGAAAAGGAGGCGGCGAGACCATAAGATGTTTATCACGCTCATAATATGTGGATATCACTAATCATGGTGGTATAAAGTTTCTACAGTACTATTTAGTGGCAGAAACAGGAGCTGAAGGTGGTATCTAATTAGACGGTCTTTTAAAACGGATAAGACAACTCGAAATGTAGATTCCAGTAGGTCCTCTATTGCCTGTGAGACCAATGTTATTTTTAAGTATATTCCACAGCGGTTATGCTAAACGGAAACACAAGTCGGCGGGCCATTATCCGGCGCAAGGGGCGCATGAGCTTTTCAATACGGCGCCTGAACAATGGCTGCCGCCCCGGCCGGATATCCGGCCACCGTAACGAGCACACCCTATCTCGGAATTTTCCTTACAATGTTATCTAATGCCAGCATTCAATAATTAAATATATTCCTTAAATTACCCTTACATTTTTGAGAGCGAATTTTCTTTTGATGTTGTTTTTTATCATGTTAATGTTGGAATTTTCCTTTTTGCTTTTACCATGCTTACTAATAAACGGTCAAATGGAGTTCTAAGGAGAAATATGGATGGACGTTGCAGCTAACCATCACTTAGACGTTAATGAAACATATTTATTTTACGACATACATTCTGTTGGTACGTAAATGATTGTTCATAGTATTTTTGATTAGGTATCAGATTCGTCTTCATAACCAGAATATCCTAAACACTGCTTATGACTTTAAATAAGGAAATCATAAGACAACTCTGTCTATATGAAATGACGAAATTTAAAGATATTTTCACTTAAAATACTTTAAATTAATCACAATGAACAGTATTCGTAAAGATAGGTAATATGACGAGGAGTTAGCGGGTGCAAATATCCCGCCTGAGGAAACAGGCCAAGTGCGAGTCGTAAAATAAGTTCGTTGGCTGCAAATTGGGCCGCGATTAGAGCTGGTAGCGTCATTAATTTACTCAACTGAGTCGAGGTAGTCTTCATCCACCTGCGGATATTAATAAAACAAAATGGACTTGCTCGTTTTCATTTAAGGCAGGTAATGTTCCCGTATTAAAAGATAAAAGCGGCTTCGCAATTAGCTCGTTTTAAATAATAAATCTTCTTTGCAGATTAATCATAAAGCTCCTGTTCCCGTTTACCCACCCCATCTCACTCACTCCACCCTGTTTTTCCTATATCCTGTTTTGTTTTAATTAATTTTTTTAATTAAAGTTTAAGGTCGGGTCGACCTTTGTACGGTTTTTTCGGGGACTTGTTTGTGTAGAATTACCTGACGAAACAAAAATATATTTAAATATTAACCTTTAGCTGTTCCAATCAAAACCGGGTGGTTTGATATAGATGATAAAATTTCAATTATTTTTAAACCGTTCATAAGCTATGATTAAATGTAAAGCTTATTTATGTATGAATTGTGGTTAATGCATATAATAATGCAGAAAGATTTAGATCTAGCGGTTGGTATAGATCACCGGAAAATTTCTAGACGTTTCAATTTCGCTGGATGTACTTGTTTGAATGGATACCCAAGGAGTAGTAACAAGTGGCGGCTTTGAGCACTAGAAGAGCTAACGAGCGGAGTCGAGGGGAGAGTGAAGTGCCGTGGGGGTCCAACGTTAAGACGCGAACATAGAGTTTTCGTCAGTAAACAGGATAGAGCCATTAAAACGTTTCTTTTCACCTTCATAAAAATTCTTTACCCCACAATATATGAATGACAACTTTTGGATCTTCTTTAAATAACTCAATCGACAAGAATCGCCTAAATTCTTACGAAGACTGCTGGACGAATGTTTTATAAATATTAAAGTTGTATTAAAAATATGATTCATTTAAATAATATTATACTTCTGTTATTTGCACTATTTCATATGAAGTGTGGTCTTCTAAATTATATTGTCTTTTAAGCTTTCTAATGGTACGCAGTAAAATTGTTATAGATGTTACAATTCCACACTTAAATAAACTCAAAAACTACTAAAGCAACTGAGTAGAAAGGAATTAGAAGACAAAGATCAACGTCCAAACTTCTTCAGGTGCAATTTCGGAATCGATCTAGAGATCTAGTCACAAAGCTACTCGTTAACCGCTTTGTTAGTGGAAAGACAATAATTCTTTATCTGAACATTTTCTCCTTGTTTTAAGCCATACTTGATCACAAAAATACATAGCTTTAAAATCAAAGTTTAGGTTGATTAATAAAAACATATAAAAGAGATATCTGTACGTAATCAAATATAATCATTAAGTGTATGGATATTTGTTCACCACAGTGGGAGCAAGGTGGGGTCCAGTTGTTTCTTGGACAAACAGAAACAAAAATCAGTAATTAATATTAAAAAATTAATTTTAAATTTACCGTTATATTCGTTTTGATCTGGTACTTCTACTACGCGTTTGCTCCTGGCGTTGCGTCCCAGGGTTTCTTTCCATATATTGTAAGGTTCTCTGTAATCTTCGTCAACGACAGTCGGTCTGTGTAACAAATTGAATTATCAGCACATAACAATATTTTTTAAAATCATAATATAACTTTATAATTATAATTACACCATAACGAATTTAGCGTCATTTAATAGTATCTAGTTTATACTTAATAATAACCATAAGTTTTCAGAGTTTTAACAGGTTTCAGAGCTACAACTTTTGCCTCTATCGTATATTGCATTTATTTATTATAAAGACTGTTATCACCAATGTCATGTATAATGTTGCCTAATTAATACTGCATAATACTGACTAGAATGATGTTTTGAAAGTAAAGGTATATCACTGAACATCAAAAGAACTGGTCTCTTTCATAGAATAAAAAAATGATAAAGCCGTACTCGGATAATGAGATTTAATAACAATATACGCGTAATTGGTGATTTTACTGTTAAACAATAAATAAATGCAAAATAATTTATGGAAATTAACAATTTACCGTAACATATGTATAGGCGGACAGTTGGCCAATGCCAATGCCAACCTGGGTGGCTGACGGCGGCTGTTCCTCGAGTTGTTGTTGCTCCTGGAGGGGCAGAACGGCTGCTTGAGGACGTTCGGGATCCTTCTGCGGATACGCTTGGTTAGAATGACGGCGGTGGTGGCGACGAACGCCCCGCCACCCACCAGCGCGCTGCAAGCCAACCCCACTGACACCTTCACTGAGGGATTCCTCTTCTTCCTTGACGACGGCGGCACGTCGGTCCTGTAGTACTCGTTCAGGAATTCAGCGGACGCGTTAATCACAGTCGGCACTGTTGGTACATATAACATATGGTGAATTGGATGTAACCTTCAATTCTAGAGAAAAAAAATTTGGAGAAACGACAGTTTTTTTATACTAAGAAAGCGATGAGACGAGTGGGGCATTAATATGATGGTAAATGATATCCATACAACTTGGCACTAGTTAGAATGGCATATACACGAACACCCTCCGCGGCGAGACAAGATGTTAAGTAAATGGTTTTGTCGGTCCAGTTTGGATTATATGAGTCTTAACTTAAAGTTTAAACAAGAAGAAGAACCGCCATTGATTGGTTGGTTTATTTTTGATAAATTATAAAACTGTATTGTTCATAATTTACATTGTAAGTGTACAGACTAGATTGTCAGGGAGCTGCTCAATATCGAATTGTTAACATAAGTCTCAAGCCTAACAGAAGTGGGTTAATATTACGTCCTTTAATATGAAATTAAAGTTTTGTCATACTGGTCACTTTGAAAAAGAAAAAATGGTGCGTTTTTGGTTTCAACAATAATGAAGGGATTTTAAATTATTACTTGTGATACTGTAAGATAATCGGAAGCGCTTGTTGCAATGGCTGAACCCTGGAGACCAAGCAAAACTTGGCCTAAACGAAAATTGATTCAGAAATAGTTACTAGCGAGGGTTTGGAGGACTAACGCTAGTATAGTCGACTACAGCTTTCCCAAATAGGAACCAAAGATTATGGCAGATATTTATTGTCAGCGACTGCAAACAACGAAGGAAAAATTAGTTGTTAAACAACCGAGATTGTGGCTATGGGCCACTGCTGCAACTCAACCCTGCGACTACGACATTCACCGTACTCTGCGGACCTTGCTAAAACAGATTACTATTTTTCATAAAATTTGGATAGATTCTTACAAGGAAAAATTTCATATTTCAAACCGCCTTCAAAGAGTTTAGTGATCCTCGCCTCCATGGTTTTTTTTAGTAAAGGGAGTGAATCAATGAACTACCTGTGAGATGGCAAAATACTTTAATTAACTAAATATATTTTACGAAAAAAAATATTTTTTTTTATACCTCCCGTGCAAAACGCCAATTTCGTATGTAATGACCTAATATATCGAGTGCATTGTTACGGAGCAATGACAACTAAATCGCGCTAATTTACCCATAATTAAGGAATTGTCGTAATTATGATTCTAAAAATCAGTGTCGTTTGAAAATTGCAAAGCCCAATCTCGTAACGTTTCGTAGTAATGTAGATAAATGTCACTTCGATCCTGAAAATAAAGGAGAACATATTTTTTGAAAATGACTGCCATTTCTGTCAATGAAGAAATTTCAATCTACTCCTACACTTAACATAGTTATGGTCTCTATGTTCTGAAATATTAAAGGAATCCTATTTATTGATTACGTGCCAAAATAAAAGACATTCACTAGACCATATTAAAGTCCAATCCATAACGTAGTTGATGTGGTTAAAAATGACACGGTCCATTGTTACGAATGAAAAAACTGAAGAAATTCGGAATGCTGGGTTTAACATCCATGAACAGCAACCAAATTTCCGGACTTAGCCTGTAGTGATTCTAATCAATTCCCCAAACGAATGGAGCAAGTTCATGGAACTCATTTTGACTATAACTTTTAGGTTATAGTATACATGTTTATATCTATTCTAAAAAGAATTTACATTATTTAATAATATTACCATCAGCATTATTGGTGATTGTCTGGTACAGTTATTTTGTTGCCTAAGAGTATATTAACCTCTAAATTCTTTACAATTTATTGTAGAAAAATTAACAAAGTTAGTATTCTCTCAATTCAAGTACTTAACAAAGTTTTATTAT
>DWIB01000364.1:0-10315 GCA_018248155.1 Cressida cressida
TATTCCCGTTATAAAGGTCTAACCAGTCTTTGTTATCATTACATAACAAAGATATCCTAGTAATACATGAGTGTAATATTATATATTTATTTATATATTAAATCAAATATGTAAGTTGAAGACAAAACCCAACATATCTTTATAATTGTAAAATTTACTGTTATAATTTTAAAGTTTCACTAAAAATACTTCAAATTGCTGGGAAATTACATTTCATATCAGAGAAATAGCAAAAAGTGAATTTCTCTCTCTTTGCTTAGATAAGTCATTTAAGTAATAATATGGACTTTGGGTGCCTATTATTATGTTAAAAGTTTATTATTACTTCTTAAGGGTTAGATTTGTATTGGACATAAATATATTACTTTCAATAAATATTTATTGCAGAGCAGTTTAATAAGTAAAAAAGGGGTAAACAGTAATACCCTGTGTTTGGGGTTTCAGGATGGACAGTTAAATCTATTAACAAACAGTTTTCATCAATAGACTCCCCGTATACTCTAGTTGTACCTTTAGGGAGTCAGGAGTATCTGGCTACAATTTTACTTCCGGTCACCATGTAAACCAGTAGTAAAGCTTAAAAAGTAGACTAAAGGTTTTTATCCTCACTAATCAACTCTACTCAACAAGCTGAGAGAAATGAGGGGTCACATGACCACTTCCAATCACCAATATAATATCTAAATGGTCCTGTGGCCACTCATCATTTAATCTTTCTTTAATGATTCATTTATCATTACTATTTCTGATTAGTTTGTTTTTTGCCTATTCTGCTCTCTTACAATTAATTAATTTGGACTTGATTTTAAATTTGCAACCCCAATTTTTGTACACTATTTCTTCATGTTATTTTGTGGGTAATAGTGACTCTACTATTAAAAGGTCTTGTTTGAGCTCTACACTTATGGACGGCTGTAAATACTTCAGCTGGTAAAAAGCTGTACCACCAGAGTATCACCAGATACTCTGGCGGTAAGTTCAATATTTTTGTCACTATCTACTGACATCAAATAGATAGCTGGCGAGGAAATTACAAATTCGATTTGTTTATTTACTTGTGTTATTTAAAATGAAAATGCCAATCATGGAGCAAGTTATGTTGCTATTGTCTGTGGTAGTTTATTGATTAACTGTGTCTCACTTAACAAAAACCCCTTGTAGATGTAAAAAATATTTTTTTATACTGAGGTTCGATTTATGTTTGTTTTTAATTAAAGTTACAATGCATATTTATGATATTTATTCTTACTGGCTTTGATAAGATAAGCCCCAACATACTTTCAAATAAATACATATTATTTGATACATACATACATATTTCTTTATACACTTAGCAATAGAAAATAGGCAAAAACTAAAAAACCCTAGATTTTTTTTTACTATTTTTCTGGGCATGTTTAGGCTCTACAGTCTACACATTCCTATTTCAGTATTTCTTTCAATTCAATATGTTTTTTTTCCAAATTAAGGGTTAATTTTCACAAAAGAGGGACATTTTTTTTAATATCCTGTATTATGTTACCTAAACAAACCATACATATTTATGTATGGTTTGAAGTATTATAATAAAAGCTTTCGCAAATATGTGAGCTCCGGCAACGTGCACTCGTTCGGCGCGGTGTATGTTACGTATTGTTGGATGAGAAGGTACAAATGGATGTGGTGTTTGCGTTGCAGCATGCTGGTGCGCATCGCGTCGCAGTCCTCGCTGGACGAGTCGTCGCAGCGGCGCGGGTGCGGCGGCGCGGAGGCGGACGCGGCGGGGGACGCGGCCGGCGGCGGCGGCGGCGGTGCGGGGCGCGCGGGGCAGCACGCCGCCGCGCTGCTGGAGGCGCTGGCCCGGCTGCGCTGCGACGCCGCGCTCTGCGACGTGCGCCTGCAGGTTACACCGCTCAAATGTGTTGTTGTGTTGTTGTGTTGTTGTCACCACTATCAAACTAACCCAACATCATTCTACAGCCATCTCGCTGATTATGACTATGACTATCTAATATAACGTATATTGTTCGACGCGAGCCACTCCTCTGTGATATTAAACTACAACTCTGGACATCATTCTCGTAGTCTTGTTTAAAAAGTTAGGTATTTTGGGGAAAGTATTGATAAATATGTTATCTAGTAAGACTGCACAACATTTATTATAGTAGAGCGTCCGGCGTTGCAGGCGCAGGCTGAGGGAGCGGCGGGCGGGACAGCGGGAGCGGCGACGGGCGCAGCGGGGGCCGCGCCGGAGGGCATGTGGGCGCATCGCGCCGTGCTCGCCGCCTGTTCGCCATATTTCCGCGCCATGTTCACGCAGTTCGACGAACGCACGCAGTCCGTTGTCACAATACAGGTACATACAGGTAGCGAAACCCGCGCAGCAATCACACAAAAAATGTAACAAAACAACCGCGGACAATTATATTAGCCCAAATCTGTCACTGACCGCGTGATAATTATCAATGCATATCTTTTTCAGAACGTGGAGCCGCACGCCCTGGAAGCGATCATTGAGTATGTGTACAATCCTGATTCTCTGGTAATCACCGAGGAGAACGTTCAGGTGATTTCGCGGCGGTTGACTGTGAGCGGGCAGTGGGCGGGCAGCGGGCGGGCTGTTGACAGTTAAGGTTAATGCAAACGTTTGCGGCGACAGAGCGTGCTGTCGGCGGCGTCGCTGCTGCAGGTGGCGGGCGTGCGCGCCGCGTGCTGCTGCTTCCTGGCCAGTGCCCTCGCGCCGGATAACGCGCTCGGCATCCGCTCCTTCGCCGAGCTGCACGCCTGCCCCGACTTGCTGCTCTGCGCCGCGCGTTACATACACCGACACTTTGTCGAGGTGAACTATCCGCGCCTGTTCATAACTATCCCTTCGCCCGCTTACCGTGAGTACTCTGTCCGCACTCCGCACTCACCGCTGCTCAAATGTTTTCAGGTGTTAGAAACGGAGGAGTTTCTTTCGCTGGCCCCGGAGACACTGGCGCAACTATTGGATAGTGACCGTATCATGGTTCGTGCCTAACTCAGAGGCTAACAAAAACTCGTCGTACTAACAAATTGAAGCCCGTGGACCATTATCCTAAATTACGCACCCTGATGACTCATGAACAATATTGTACCATAGAAATATAACTTCTCGATTACAATTAACCTTGTACTAGTATACATAGTAGTTAATTTAAGTATTTAGAAGCTTTTTATGAATGAGAACTGCTTATTTTTATAAATATTCTATTTTAATTTGTTAGCTCTGGATGATTATATAAAAATATTCAGATTGTCATCCATAATTTGACTATAATGGTGCGAGGTAAGTTAAGCGGGAGTGAATGAGAAACTATATATGTTACTATATCACTTAGTCCCATCCAATGGTAATCATATTTAATTACTTGGAATGCAACTGTTCACCACATATAAAACTACTTATAAAACTTTGTATTTGTTGGTGGGTTTTATATTTATAATTCTTCACAACTTATATGTAATTTGACATATAAGTTGTGAAGAATTACACATCACACTTAAATTGCTTAATCATGTTTTAAGAAACTATATGGCAGTTTTGATAAGTTTGTGAAAAATCTCGATAGTAATTTCGGCAGTTTTTTTTACTTTCTATGAAGTACACTGCCAGTTTTGTGTATAATTCAAATAAACCAAACTCTGTTTGTGTTTTGAGTGTGCGAATGTGAGAGAGGTACATGCCTTTATTTCCGGTTTAGAGCTCGAACTTAACAAGAACTATGTATGCAGGTTCCGAATGAAGAGGTGGTGCTGGACGCTGTGATTCGGTGGATGCAGCACAACGCAGAGGTTAACGCATTTATTTGTATCTACTTGGTCGAGTGTATCGTCTCCGCTGCGCACGATGCGAGAGATAAAAGCACAATTTGATGTATTCCCCTCTTGTTGGCTCCCAGTGGAGGGTTTGCTTAAGTGCATCTAAATGCACATTCTGTACGCACAGGAGCGGCAGCAGCATCTTGGCACGTTGCTGGAGCACGTGCGACTGCCGCTGTTGCCGCAGGACGTACTCGTCGCCCGCGCTGCCGCCGAGCCGCTCGCTAGTGCTGGACTTCGGGTCAAGGTGCGTGCGAGCATGACTCATGATTTCATTCCAGCTACTGGAGATAGTTTTAATTCAACGAATTCTTTACTTTCATTATCAATTATTAAAAAAATATTCGTTAAATTCATTCTATCCCACACCGCAGGACCTGGTGATAGAGGCACTGTCGTTTCACTTGTTGCGGCCGGAGCGACGCGCCGCCGCGGCGGCCGCGTGTGCACGCGCGCGCCCTCGTCAGCCGCCCCGCGCGCCCAAGGTACGTTGCCGAAGAATCTCGCTTTAATGGAACGCACAGTGTATGTTAGACGAGATGTACGCCTCGTGCCACAGGTCCTGCTGGTGGTGGGCGGACAGGCGCCCAAGGCGATTCGCTCGGTGGAAGCTTTGCAGTTGGAGGCTGCCCGCTGGCGTCGCGCCGCCGACCTGCCTACGCGCCGCTGTCGCGCGGGACTCGCCGTCGTCGCCGGGAAACTCTATGCTGTCGGTGGCTTCAACGGTGCGTCACAAATAACTCACTGTACCTGTGTCGTATCAACACCGGAGCGACGCGAGTCTCGCAGCCGGTAAAGGTAACACTTGTCGCGTGCAGGCACCTTGCGCGTACGCAGCGTGGACATATACGACGTATGCACTGACACGTGGGCGCCGGGGCCGCCACTGTGTGCGCGCCGTTCCACTCTCGGCGTCGCAGTCATCGGAAACACCATCTACGCGGTAGGCGGGTGAGTGCGTTTTCACAGAAGCAGCACCAGGCGCAGCGTGCAAACTAGTAGGTTAACACTTACCGACACACGAAACTGTAAATCTGTCAAACATTAAGACAAAAATATCACTGTCATTATCTAAAGATGACGTTGCATTACGTTTTTCTTTTGGCGACTATGCCATTTACGATCAAATGAATTTCTTATCAAAAATTAAGACAATATCAAACTTGGAACGGGCAGTTTCGACGGTGCATCGGGGCTGAGCTCTGCGGAGGCTATGGACGCTCGAGAGGGCGTGTGGCGGCCCATCGCCAGCATGAGTACGCGTCGCTCGTCCGTGGGCGTAGCCGTGCTGGGGGGACGGTTGTACGCGGTGGGTGGATACGACGGCGCCGCGCGCCAGTGTCTGCACACGGTGGAACGTTACGACCCGGCGGCGGACGCGTGGGAGCCGGTCGCCGAGATGAGCGCGCGTCGGTCCGGCTGCGGCGTGGGCGTAGCGGAGGGCGCGCTCTACGCCGTGGGCGGGCACGACGGTCCGGCGGTGCGCCGTTCCGTGGAGCGGTACCGCGAGGGTGCGGGCTGGGCTCCGGCGCCGCCGATGACTACGGCGCGTCGCAACGCCGGCGTGGCCGCGCATAATAACCGCCTCTACGTAGTGGGCGGAGACGATGGTGCCGCTAATCTCGCTACCGTGGAGGTGAGCTGCGGTCGGCATTAACATAGAAGAGCTCTTTAAAATGTATATCATTTACCTGTTATAAATTAGGTTATAATACTCAATGTTTACCATGGCGGGCACGTGTGGTTCATGCGTACACTCTTCTGCGTAGGTATTCGATCCGGCTACGGAGTCGTGGACGACGCTGTCGGCCGGCATGTCGGTGGCGCGCTCGTACGCGGGCGTCGCAGTATTGGACGAGCCGACCTGACGCGCGGCCCCCGCGCCTGCCGCTCACCCCGAGCCCGAAACTGACCCGGACGCGCCCGAGGCGATTGCCTCCGCGCCTGCCCACCGTGCCCACGCACGTCTCTCGCACGCTGCGCATTACGACCGTTTGCGAAACATGCGCGTGCGCGTGCACCATGAGCCTGTGTACGGAGATACTTTATTCATTTTACTGTAACTTTGTCCTTTTACATAGGATTACTGAGGATTACTGCGCTCTCCTGCTATCCAGTAAGCCCTTTCATTACACAATATGTATTAAACATTTTTACATTGTACGGTTCTCTTCTGAGTTCTTTTATATTTTGATTTTAAGATGATGATGAGATGAGAGCGTCGACCAGTCGTATATTATTCCTCGTTCAGGTACGCGGGTGTGGGCGTGGCGGGTGTGGGGATTGCGGGAGCGGGAGCGGGTGTGGGTGTGGGGGCGGCGGGGAGCGGCGGTATGGTGTCAGCGGGGCGCGGGTGGCGCGCACTCTGCGTGCGCGGTACGGCGGAGGGCGCCTATGAAAGCGTGAAGGTAGCGGGTGCGGGCGGTGCGGGAGGAGTCGGCAGCGCAGCGGGAGCCGCCGCCGCTGCAGCTTATTGGTGGTGGCAGGTCGCCGGTGCCAGGCACCGCCATCGCCGCGCCTCACAGACGCTCGAATTTCACGAGCACCTTCATCGCACACAAGACCATCACGGTGCACACCCTATTCGGAAATAATCTAATGTATAAATCGAATGCAACGTATGTAAGTTTTACCCGAATTTCAGGTTGTGCTATAGGAGGCGGGGGAGGCCCAGGAGCAGGCACGATGCCTCGTGCGCGGCGTGTGGTGCGTTGCGGCGTGCGTGTGGCGTTGTCCGCATCTACAGGCGCGCTGTCGCCACCGGACGCGCCCGCACTGCTGTTGCTGCAGCGCTGGCGGCCGCCGCACGCGCACGCACATCAGCATCCGCACGCGCCACGCCCCTCCTGTTCCTATCATTTGTTGCCGGAGAGCCAACGCCTGCACTGCGCGCTGCCGGTCAGTGACGTTATCGTGCCCAGGACTGTGTTGCGCAAAAAGCTTCATATGTAATTAACGGCATTTAGCATCACAAGAGTTAAGCTACATCAAGTGACCATGTAGGCAGGTTGAGACAGTAAGTTAACACAGTAAGACAGTAAAGTTGCTCATGTGCCCGACTCGTATGAGCGCCGTGGTTCACGGCTCCATGGGAATGTCTTTTATTTATACAATCGAAGACAGGATTGCATAGACTTCTATTTCATATATATAATTATATAATTCATAGGAGGCGCATCGCTCTTTGCCTTTTTCTGTGTTGCTTGTGTGGACGTAGTGTGATATGGTGGTGTTGCTGACAGGGCGGCGAGCGTTCTTGCTGCGAGGCGGATACGCAGCCCTCGGACTCGGGCTCAGAATTGGACGAGGAGCCAGCGCGCGCTGAGCAGGACCGCGCCGGCAGGGCGCTAGAAGAGGCTGCGCCCGACTCTCTCGATCCTCTCGATGAGCCCGACTTCGAGGAGGAGCAGGAACGCGGCTACCATCTACACGAGCACGTCGGTCACATCGAACACAACGACGATCTCTCCGATTAAGCCGCGTCGAGTGGAATCTCCTCGACGGCCGCCGCTTGCTGCTCGTGTTCTGCGCCTATGGCCATTTCAAACAGATTCCTGGGAGATGTCGTACGTGCATGTGCTACTTTATTGGTTGTCTTCTTGATAAATATCGGTAATCATTTATAACAAATTCATTACTTAAAATAATAAACAAAAAAGCAGTCCGTTCCAATATCGGCACGGGGGAGGACGGTACGACCGCTTCCCGAGCACACCGAGCACTCGACGTCTCAATATGCACCATCCACCGCCGCTCGTTAATCGAGTATCTGTTACATTATACTTAATGTATTTTTTTAAATTAATAACTAAAATCCTTTCTGGCCCGCGACGCGTGTAAATAGTCTCTCAAGAAAATGTATGTTTAGCTGTCTTCTTCGATTAATCTACAAGCGCGCCGGTAGTGCCCGCAAAGTTGTCGTAGCGTCGCTGCCGCCAATTTACTCCGTGGATAAACGATTAATAGTTAATAATATAATGATTTATTGAGATCGGTTGTTTCATTTTATAAGTTCTCATTTCTAACATTCAGCAAGCAGACACGGGGGCACGAGATCAGAATACAACGCCAAGGACTATATCGCCGCTTATTATCACGAGTAGTCTAATTGCTGAGGAACCTATGTACATACATTATTAAGTAGATATACAATATATGACACATAGATGTACAATGTATGTAACTCATACAGACCGATTCTCTACAAACATTAATATTGATTCCAATTTTCCCTGCGAACAGAATCTGCGTGGAAGATACGATGGCTTCTACATCGTGACCCTGTTTCGGACGTCGCGGCCACTCGCTTTCTGCCGCGTGCTACATGGTTCTGCCTGAAATGTTCACGGGGCACGGAATATTATCTATACATCTGTCCGGGTCAAGCTCGAAGAGAGTGCCTCGTGATTCGGTGGTGCACCAGATTGTAGTGCACTACCCGACGTTTTGAACCTTTTACACAAAGCAGCGGCTTAACTTCCGGATGGACCTAGGGCCGGATATAAAGTCTGGTAGCATCGTGTCTCAATTAAGAAATAATAGGAGTATAAGAGTAAACATATAATAGAGAAAATAATGAAATAATACAAATGTAAAAGTTAATGTCTTACTATAACGTACGTCGAAGTTGTGAGGTGAAGCAAGGAAGAGGTAATAGAAAAAGTAAAGTAAGAAAGAATTACAGTATGAAAGTAAACATAAAAAAAATATACGAAGATACGTAAACGATATTAAATAAATAAAAAACCCATGTAAAATTTTTATCAAATGGTAAATCTCGATTTTTCGTTTGTCGGTATGCTCCAAGCAACCTATGAGGCAACACCGATGCGAGTATCAATGTCAAAGCCAGTTCGCGGCGAGCCGGCGCCCGCGCAGTATGTTGTGCCCACATTGATTTCTCATGACGCTTTAAGTATTCATACATTTAAATGACATTATTTACAATATCATGAATATAGTGACGAGATTATTGTTACTCACCGTGTGCGCTATAAAGTGTACGGCAGCTACTACATTATCACGAAAGGAATATGGCGAGATTAAGTTATTCCAGTCGCCTGCGACATACAGCGTGGACAGCATGATCCTGCTGAACGACGCCGGCAGGAAGGACAAGGAGGTCGGATACAAGGTCGTCGCCAGCCTGGACGTGGAGGCTATCTGGGGCGTTGACTCCGACTACTTGTTGAAATTCGTTGTATGTATGTCTTCTGTTTGAGGACCGAGCATTAAAGTTTCTTACTAATTATAAAATGTATTGTCAGGACAAAAATCCAAGAATTAGTGCTATCTACAGCTGGGGGTAGGCGTGCTTTACATCCACGTACCTAAATACCTTGTTACATCCATATGTACATTTATTACATAGTCTGATATGCAGAGTTACATATACACTTAATAGTCACATTGTTTACAACCATTTGCTTATTATGTTTGGTATAATAATTTCATAAAATAAATCCTTAATTGTGTATTCATCTTATTAAAAATTTACTTTCTAGAAGTGAATGTATCTACTCATTGTTATTATTTTAGATATGGCGTAATTTTTTATGAGATAATTTGTAAAAGCAAGATTTTTTTTTCAATTAAGTTGTTAAAATGTTAACAAATGGCAAATATTTTTATACTTTTCAAAGCATTTATGCATTTTTTAACAGTATAGGTATTTAAAAATCTTGGGAAATGTACTTCTTTTTTATGTAGATAAGATACATGGGAAGACTACCCCCATGTACAGAATAAAACTTAGAAATTTACCATTACTGTCAATTGATAAATGAAGTAATCTAATGTTAATTTAAATTATTAACTGAATATTTGTATTAATCTTTACATTTTGTTAACAAGTAAATAAACAATTGGAAGTACTTTGTGGAGTTTCTACATATAATGGACATATCTGGTGCAGTACTATAAAGTACAATGTATTAAAATAAAATTATTACTTTACAGCTTCATTCACCAAAATTATTAGCAAAAGGAAAACTTGTAAATGCTGATTACCTACAAATCCAGTCATTTTGGGACACCCAACAAAGTAGTGAGTTCTATGCACATTGGAGGAATGGTCTGATAATTGAGACATATTTAAATCCTGGAGAGGTACCTGATGTTTTGAACTTCAAAAAGTCTTTGATTAGCCTCTTTCAGGTATGTATTTCTTAAAAAAAACTATAGTATAGTATGTATTTCTTAAAAAAACTGTATACTTTCACGCTTATTTATGAACAAATTTTTTGGATTTCTAATTGGTTAAACTTTTTTAGCTTCAAATTATTGACGGGGAGCACAACGAGACCGATGTGTCGGGAGTGTGTCAGGTGGTCTACGATTCCATCTCGATGCGAGTTATTAGGAAGACTAAGGTTAGTTTTACTTCTGGGGTCTCACTTCAGTGTACAATTTGTGCATGCGTGCATCGTGTTGCAGCGGCTGTGCCGGGCGGCGGGGAGCGAGCCTGTAGAAGAAGCCGGCTACGAGGCGACGT
>DWIB01000365.1:0-10314 GCA_018248155.1 Cressida cressida
TTTATATAATAAACTTTATTGTTTTCACAACAATTTGTTTTCTCTTTAATATTGTAAGTAAAGCTCGGTATTTATGATTTTACTTTAAAATACTTACTTCTCTTCACAATGTACAAAGCAGACTTCCTCTGCTTTTAGATATAGAGACATGAAATATTTAACTATATATAATAAAGGCACCTTTCCTCATAAACATGAACTAATCATAACAATATTTAAATATCCAAGAAACGGCTATGTAAATACATAACGATATTCAGTAATATAGTTACTGAGGTAACTAAGGCATATCCGTTTAAGTTTGTTAACTATCACCACAAATTTATAAGGTGAAGTTAAAGTTATCGCTTAGTATTTGCTAATAATATTGATTATTTATTTATTAACTTTAGTTAAACCGAATTTATATAGTATAGAATGGTCTCCTATGATGTCATGTATTTCAACGAGCTGTAAAAGGAGTCGTATAAACAAGTAACTGAGTGCGGCCACCTGTGTAAACATATGACTATCGGCGAGCTGCTTACAACCTTATCGTCGCAATTTCAACAAGCCGAGGAATCGAATTAAATTCGGTTAAACAATTAAGTTGAGTGCTGGGCCTGTGTAGACTTACTACTATCTGTGAGCTTCAGCGATATCGCCAACGAGCCGTATAAAAGACCGCTCGCTACTGCAGAGACGGAATTCGTTCGTGGGCTCTCGAAGAAAGAACATTACTATGGATAATTACAATACAGTATTAAAGAAGCTCTCTTGGGTACAGTGCATAGTTAATCAATTAATATCCTTGTTAGGATTTTTACTGCAGCTAATATTATTATTAGAGATAGTAAGGTTGTTTAAAATCAATCTGTTTTAAGTTTATTTGTATGTAACAAGTAGTTAAATATGGTATATATTTGGCAATGTAAGTAAGCAAATTTGTAAATTTGTTGAAGCTAAGTTAGCAATTTTATAGCAAATGTAGAATGTAGTTTAATAGAAATATTATCAATTCAAATATTCAAGCTTCTAGTAAAGGCTTCATTGGCTTCAAACGTGTATCTATTTGCACTTTTATAAAGGAAATCCTGAAACGCTCTCTCTGAGGACGTAAGCGGTAGTCTCATTACATGGAATCGTCGCTCGGTTCTGGTCATGTTTACTAATCAGCACAGGCTTCGCTACGAAGCTGCTACGATAGCAATGTAAATACAGGTAAAGAGGTAATCTTGCGAGGCAGAGAAATACAGACATAATTGTGATGAGGCAATCTTGCTTAAACCCTATTTTCGTATAAGTTACACCACAAAAGCAGAGTTAAACAGATATGAAAATATGATAGCTAGTTTGCCGTCAAATAAGTTATACATCTGAAAAAGGCGTGGATTCGATCCTTAATCAGTTTAAACGTCTGATGAAGATTAAGTATAACTAATGGGTTAATAAATTTATTGTCTCCTGACTAAAATATTGTAAAATCTTCAGCCACCTTTAATAGATGTTTCATGTATTAATGCTTCTGCAATGATTACTAGCAACTCAATTTTATATAGTAATACTCGCTGAGTAGTTTTAAGTGGTTATAAGGGCTTCAAATCCTACGGTTTTTATAAATAAATTCCATACAGGAAAAGGTCGTCTTTAGGTAATGAATTTGTAAATACTCTATAGAATTTGGTCATGTTAGATCATTCTCTAGAACATTCTGAATAAGAGTACAAGTGTTGCTACTTAAATTTTGAAGCAAATATAAAGGCAATAAAAAATAGGCAAACAAAAACAAATAGTTGTAATCGAAAATAGAGTTGGCCTTTAATAAGAAGAATTGATCGGGAGCTCAGGGCTGTACGACGTATGACCCAACAATTCGATGTTTGACTGCTCAAGAATGTTTTTGTCTGAGCTGATGTGTGATAGCTTGCATTATCCTGATGGTCTTCTGCGATTGGTTCCTAAAATATTTCAGAACACTTCCAGCAAACAATTGCTGGCGTATTTTACTGGTGATTTGGCTCGTCTTCAAAGACAGACGATTGTTGTTTCGTCCATATTTCATCACCTGATACCATCTTATAGACGTCTTTTGAAGCACCGCGGTTAAATTTTTTCACCAATCGACACGAGCTTTTCGCGTATCCAATGCGAAAAAATCTTTTTGATAGCCAAATGTTCATGCAATATTGTACGTATGCCTAAGCATGCCTCAATCTGATGTCATATCAGTTCACGTACAGCATAGATGTTTTTTGGCACAACAGTTGATTTTGACGACCTTCATGAAATTCATTTTTAAGTGAAGTGCGACCACAAATGAATTCGGAGAACCAGCGAAACACAGTGGCTCCAGACGGTGCATTATCATCATAAGTCAAAGTGAGTTCATCGGCACACTGCTGTTGGTTTTATCCACGTAGAAAATCATAGAAAATCATCCAACGAAAATATTCTCAGTTTTTTTTCGTATTTAATTCCATTCTTTGGCCAAGGTTAATGTTTCAAATATTTATAAACAACACAATCACTTATCCCACAACAGTTCCGAATACACTAACATTAAAAATGCCAAACTTTACGATGACAAAGTCAAATTTGATCTATTCACAAGTGTTCACAACAAAACCTGATCACAACCCTCGTATTACTGTAAAAATAATTAACAGAAAATCGTGTATATTTGAAAAGGTCTCAGTGATGAATTGTCTAACAAAAAAGTTTTAAACTCTAAAGTTTATGAAGGTTACATTAAACTTTATAATAAGCGTGTAACAACTAACTTGTAGTCTACTCTTAATGCCTAATGAAGGAGCTTTCTAGGTCTTAATGTCATATTGGGGACCGTATTAAGATTCTCCAGAGAGGAAGCTTTGCGAGGTTTCGTCAAGTACCAAGTTCGTCCTGTAAAGCCTTTAAATAATTAACTGCATTCATAATGTCCATTAACACTTTATCCTCTTAATAAATACCCAGTTTTCTCTCATATTTATGTAACTAAACCTATTTGACTTTCCAAATCTTTCATGTCTTTAAAATGGTAAGAGTTGTTATTGTATGAAAAAAGAATTAACTTATGTATGTAAGACAAAGTAGGTATTTTATCTATTTTTTTGTGTAGTGTATTGTGTTTGAAGTACATTGTAAAAAAAAGAAATGTTTCAATAAATACTGATATGATAATGATACTTTGTGTCATTAAACGTTATCTCTAGTTTTAAAAAATAAGTGTTAATTTCGCTATAGAATTATCATTAAGTGGTAATGTATACGTAATAAGTATAAGGATGAATTTTAAAAATTAAGAAATAGAAAAAAAACATAAGCAAAAGCCTTGACAATGTCAGGGATACAGAGTAAAAATTAAATTTAAAAAAAAGCAGGTATCTAATCCTGGACAGTGTCTAGGTGTATCCGGTAACAAAGATCTACCACCAGTAAATCTTTCTCCATCTCTCACCACTAGATATATATTTCATTTATATAATTGATTCGTTGAATAACAAAGTTACTGAGGTTTCAAGTAATTTTCCACACAAGCTGAGAAATTTACAGTATATATCATTCTAACTAGAGTACCATGATTACTACTTGAACAGGTGTATTATTAGTACGTTTAAGGTTTTATAATATTTTGGAACTGGTCATATGACCGCTCATTTTTTTCAGCTTGATCAGTAGAGTTGATTGATTTTTATATTTAAGTTTGCTTTTTAAATTTTACTTCCGGTTTAAATGGTGACAAGAACTGAACAGATAATTTTGATACCCTAAAGGCATAACTACAGTGTATGGGGAGACTATTGATGAAAACTGTTTGTTAATAGGTTTAACGGTCCGTCAGTTACAGCGTGTACAGACGGACAGACAGACAGAAATCATACCATTTTCACCATAACAAAACCACTATACAATAACTTACACTAATATTTACTTCGTTGAAACATTCATTAAGATTGCATGTGAGGAAATCGGAATGAGTAACATTACTTATTTAAGAACCTTTTCATTTTACAGTCTAACATAAGTGTTCCTGTAATCGGGATTACAGGGAGATTAAGTTATATTTAGAGTATATATATAACATCCATTAACAGACAGAATAACACAGTAGGATAAAGTAAAGTTTTGTTGTTATTATAAAAATAACTAACAAGTGTTTTTGATAACTTTTCTCTTAAATATGATTGTATGTGTTACACAACAAGTAACTTTTAGTGTCTCAAAATATTATGAAAGAAGGCGTTATATTTACTTTATTTATTATAGTATTAGTAAAAGAAATTATGCTTATGGTGTTTGAAATCTGATGATAAACTAGATTTTCATTTAAACGTCTTATTGAACTTGATGACTGACTGTATCACCAAATCAATGGGTATTTTTAAATAATACCATGAATGGTGCATTTTTGGTTAACCATTTTAATCACTGACGATAACCGGTGAAGATCAGTTATCGGTAATAACACTTGAGTTATTGCCAGATAACAATGTTTCTGTGAAATAACTTTCTTCAGGTCTCTCGAAAAACAAGAGTTGTGGTTCTATAACAATGCTCCTGTGAAATAACTATCATTGTTTTACTTATAACACCAGCATTGTTATTCAATAACGGTCTTATTTCATCTTACATACCTTTTTTTTATAAATGGCGCTAGTAAGTATAGTATATATATGCTGTATACAGCATCATATAGTTGTTGCCTTGAGAAACGTTGTGGATTCTCTTTACCCAAATAGGTTTAAAAGCTACAACGTCCTTTAAACCAGCTTCTTTGTTACAAGTATTAAGCAACAGAGACCCAACACATTTAATTTATATTCCTTTTGTGAATAAGTCATATTATTTCTCTACTAATCTACCTCCAGCATGATCTAAGAAGATGTAAAAGCAATGGCTATTTTGCAAGCACAGGTTACTACTCTTCTACTCCTACAACTACTCTTGATATTACTCTTAAGAAAGGGATTCTGTGTTCAGAACTGCTTGAAGTAAAACAAGATACCATTTGTAAAAGTCTATGATTTACTTTATGATATTACTATCAAAAACATTTAAATCCAGATTTAGACTGGAATTAAGACGTGTCTGGTGATTTGGGTTAAGCGGTATTAACACCAGGAATACAATTATTTAACTTCACTAAAATTTAAATTAAACCTACAAAGGAGACCAGCTCTAATTGGGATATTTTAACGAGATCAAACAATGTTCCTGAAACTCGCGGAGTATACTCTAACTTTGTTTTATATTTAAAACACTCTCTCTTTTAGAACCACCTACACTTAACTAAATATTGATAATTCTTGTGGTACTACCTACCGGATGAGAATACTTAGTTGAGAAATTTAAAGCTCCAAGTGTTAAAAAGTATATATAATTATTCACTTTGATTTATCAACAACATCTTCTTCTAGACTAAAATTTAATACTTGTTGTCATTGTCGAAATGCTAAATAAGAATAAGGTGTATTAAATAGAACCAAAAGATTCAAGGAAACTGCTTCTGCGGGTAACTTTATTTACTTGGCGGAAGATCTTTATTACCGGTAACTGTCTAGGTACCGCTAGAGCACTTACGTCTGCCACTATACAGTAATGTGCAAACGTTACTTTGTTCCGATCTGAAGTGTTGTAACTAGTGAAATTACTAGGTTAAGGTGGCTCAACGCTGTGTGTATTACTTGCCTTAAAAATTAAACACTTACCTGAAACTACTTCACACACAATGCCCTTTAAATATGAACGAAGTAAAGTTTTATTCTACTGTTTGGCATCATAGGCCAGAGCTGTACAGAGATGTATAGGAAGATATCCCTAGATAGACAGACGTTAATGGCGACCTACGAACATTGCAATATTCTTTCAGTAGTCAGCAATAAGGCAACCTACACACTCTATACATACCAACGTTCTGAATACTTTATCCTTACTAATATCCGATGTGTATATTTCTTCCTAGTCTAATGATTATTAACGCAAGGGTTAAAGGTATATGATAGTTTTTTTCTCATACATAACTAATATCCACGTGACCAACAATCACGTTTAATATATTAAAAGGCTCCACTGTGTCACAACTGACCCAAATATGTCGGAACGGAACCCCCAAAGCGTCACAATACGACATTAACAAATGAAACTGGATACATTCATATTCATATTTCACAAAACGTTGCTACTTTTATGAACTTTTGAGGTCCATAAAGTCATATTACTAGAACCTTCTTACATGATAAGCATCCTCCAGAAAGTTTTTTTTAATCTCGTTGGATCCAGATGTGACTGAAGTTTGTAATCATCAATCAATACTCAATTTAAAAAGCTGTTGATGTATCGGCGAGCCGCGTCATGAATTCGCCGCGGCTTAACAATTAGCTGATTATTGGGCCACTGCTTGAAATTTTGTAAACATCTCATCGGTTCAATTTAAAATAAACAGAGAACTCGAGAATCGTCTGATGTTATTGCTGCAGACGTAAACAACTACGCGAGTGCGGAAACTAATACCAACATTCTTATCATCGTAATTTAAAAAAGCCAAATGGTTGTGTTAAATTAAGGCGTGAGAACAATTAGCTAAAGTGTCCAAAAGCTAAAGTTCCATGTGTAAACATACTATGAGGGAGCGATGGCGAATCGCCAACGAGCCATATAAAAGATGACCGAGACTGCAGAGAGGCAATTCGTTCGTGGGCTATCGAAGAAAGAACATTACTATAGACCATTACAATAATAAAAGATGTTAGTGACGTCACTGTCTTTAAAAATAATTCTGGACAAACTGTTGCATTAAACATTATTATGGATAAATAATAAGCTATTTAGAAAAACAAGTCTGGACTACTCTTCTATTCCCATATATATATTCTAACCTTATTATAATGTGGTTTAGATCATGCAGGTTGTCGATTTAACTTTTGGAGTCATCCAGTACTACGTCCGCTTGTACACGTTCGCAACTCTCAGAACTTACTGCTTACTTAGACCATCGGCCCTTAGTCTTTATTATATTATATGCCCTTCCTATTGCTACTTAGATCTAGTAATTTTTAGGGCTACTTCTAGGTTGGGTAGGAATAGGCTCTTCTAAGAATATCCTCATTTCTGATTCAAAAATCTATTAGCCTACCCATTGCCCTACTGTGTTTATGTATTCTTTATTAGTGTATTTATTACTCTGTGTAACTTTTTATACAGCTGTAGCATTGAGTAGTGAAGGTAAAGATCGTTAGATATAGAAGACAAAAGCTACATAGCTAAATATATTGTAAATAATTGGAAGACTATATTTACAACTGGACACAGGATCTTCCCTCGCCATGAAACAGTCAACGCTGTTAATGCTCCACGCTCTTCAAGTGCAGGTTGGCTGTTTCCTGTAACATGTCAGCTTATTTACAATATTTTCCTTATCAAAAACTCTTGGGAAGATACTTGAACTGGCACCACTTCGAGAATTGAACACTTTCGAATTTCGGCTGTTCGTGTGTTCAATACTTGAATGTTTAACCACGTTACACCCTAAACCATGATGGCTTCCTTTGATCAAGTTAAAATTAAGAATTATTAAGCAAGATCTTTACCAAACTTTACGAGCTTGTCTGTGCTGCGAAAGACAAGTACGTATAAAGAGTTTATGCTAAAGATTACATTGCATCCGCCCTTAATGTCGTGGCGGCTCGCTTACAACTGTCAACTTAGTGTTGCCAGTCCAATACACAGACGCCACAAAAGTATATGTATAATTATACAAATTTATTGTTTAATCTATATATTTTTTGTTTTTCTTTAGTATCTGTTCAGTAATTTTCACTCAAAACAGATGAAACCCGACGGGCCCATCGATAATAACGTTAAAAGTATCCCCGATAGATAAGTTAGCGAGATAGTTAAGTTAGATGAGTTAGACGCGCTGCTAAAACTTTCGGAAGATGATAACCAACGTTAAAGATAATATTATTTTATTGAACCCGTCCAAGTTCTTTCAAGAAATATTGAATAAACTTAATCTACTTGTAACAAAGTATAGTTCGCACTTACTTCGAACGAATATTTAAGTAGCCGTTTACTTAGAAAGTTTGCGTTTAATAATTCGAAGGAAAAGTTGATTTATTGATAATTTTTATATTATTTTTGTTGTTATTTGTTTGAATACTTAAGACTTAGTTTTAAGTACACTTTTGTATCGACTTTATAAAAGTTTTTTTTTCTATTCGGACAATTTCAGTTTGGTTCGGTCGGTTTCTGTTCTTGCTATTATATATCTCCTTTTCTTCTCTCCTTTATACACACAGAAATGTATGTAGTTTAAATTACTGTTTACTATTGAATGAACAGTAAGACTCCTGTTATATATTTTAGTCAAAATCATATTTATATTACCAATCACGTGGGTCCATATTTCTTTCCTATAATATTTAATTTTCTATCACAGAACAATGGATAAATTAGCAGCACAATATACTTATCGAAATGAATTAATACAGACTTGTTTTTAAAAACAGTTAGGCAACCATGGTGACTTCACTATTTTTTTTTCTTTGAAAGCTCACGAGCGTAATGCGTCGGCAGTCTCGGCCGGTCTTTGATACGGCTCGTTGACGATGTCGCCAACGCTCAGCGATAGTAGTATATTTACACAAGTGCAGCACTCGGGTAATAGTTCACACGCTTCAATTTAACTCGACTATTCGGGTTCTTTAAATTGCGAACATAAGGATGTGTACACAATTCCGGTTGCGGCTCGCCGATAGTCATAAAGGTGTAGCACTCAGCTATTTACACGGCTCCTGTTGGTAACCTACTTAATGATACCTATGTATGCATGAACTATGGCATCTATAACTTTTAAATATATATATAATGGAAATTGTTTATTGATATTAATATTATAGATAAACTAAGTAAAAATTTAATATATTTCCTATAGCAAAAATCAAGACTCCATTTCAAGCAGCTCCTTTTCAGTTCATTAGTCTCAGTCGCATTGGATGGAAGCCAGCAAATTCTATCTACCTTTTACTTGAAAACTAAAATTTTTATTACAGTTCTGATTAGGCAGTATTACCAATGATCGGAAAATAAAAGATTTTTTTTTTATACTAAATAAGCGATGAGACCAGCGGGACCATAATGTGATGATAAATGATTAGTTCACCCATAACAATGTGGTATTAGTTACATACATAGAGCATTAGATACATACACTGCGTCCGCCGCCCAGTAATTTCACTAGCTACAACGCCCTTCAGACCAGAACACAGAAATATTTGCACAGTACTTTTGTACTAAAGAAATGGGCGCTGCGGTGGTACCTCCCCAGGAGGTCTCCAATAATAAAGAACTACCATCAGTAAAATAAAAATATAATAAATGTAAACAAAAAAAGTAAATACTGTAAATCACATACATATATAGTGAAGGATTAGATGTTTTTCATGAAAGAATTTATATGATTGATAGAATAGACTTTATATTTATTTTACGGCTGGTATGCCTGATATGGTTCTTTTTAATATAAATATGGCTACGAACATTCTTTTAATAAAAAAAATTCTAATACGTGGTAAAATATTATATCTTAGATAATTTATATACCAATAAAATAAAGTTAAACTTAACAATTTTTCTGTCTGTTGCGCTCTCGTCGACGGTCAGCAACATACTGATAAAAAGTAACGCAGCAATCACGGTGTTGCCATCTATGCAAAGTGTTTTCAGCATAAATAATTCCTTCTTAAGTTAATAACAACTATATAATTGTCTATCATTAATCTTGAATAATTGTTTGTAAAATTAATATCATTGTTAACTTTATGTTATTATTATGTTAAAACTGCTTTAGTAGTTTACTTACACAGTTATGTAAAGACTTATTTAGATATTATTTTAATGTTGCCAACAATATGATTAATTCGCTTCTTGAGTTATTAGATGAAATGACCGTTTATTTTGAAAGTGGTGTAAGACCATTTCTCTTCGAGAAAATGATTTAATTATCTGTTACTTTGCTATTTCAATTACCGACCTATTTTAAATTGTACGTAGTATGGGATTTTTTTTTATTGAAAATAAGCACGGATTAGTTAGAAAATTAATTTTTTATTGAACTTGGAATTCATTTACAATTTTTTTAACGGACTTACACCACTTTCAAAATAAGCGGTCATTATTTAATATCCCTAACAATATACCAGTACTTATTCAATTTTATTGACAAAATTATAGGGATAAATGGTGACCAAAAAATTTTCAGTTTGATTTGTGAAACGTTTTTTAATGGACGAAGTGTTCAAGGGACATTAACCCCAAAACATTATAGTCTTAACAATG
>DWIB01000366.1:0-10299 GCA_018248155.1 Cressida cressida
GTGGAAATAAAAAGACCAAATTATTTTTCTTTTACCTGCAAGATGGATACATTTTTCACATCTTTCAATTAATTTATACGCCGAAACCGCCTCCTTGACTTCTTCTTCTTCGCTCATTCCGCGAATATAAAAATTACCCCTCGTATATGGTTTTTAATACGTTCAGGAACAGAAGATTATCTTATTTTAAAAATACCAGTTACTGGCAATTTTTACTTTAATGCTATTTCTATTGTAATTTTGTTAATTTCTTTATCTCTGACAATAAAAGTTTGCCAATTTATTTCTATTACAAGGTTTGAAAATATATTGGTCGAGATAGGTATATATGAAACCGTGCTAGGATAATGTCACGTGACCGAATTTAATAAACTTTGCGTTGTGAGTTGTGCGAGTTGTGCGAGTAGTGCGAGTAGAGCGGGTTACCTGAGCGCGAGCGCGTAGGGCTGGTGCAGCGCGGTGAAGTCGTCCACGTGCAGCGAGGGCGGGCGCGAGGTGTTGGGCGGGCGCGAGCGGAACGCGTCGGCGCCGCCCTCCGCGCGCACGCGGCTCAGCGCCACTGCCGCGTTTGTGAAGACAATTGCCTTAATTATGTGTTGCCAGTCGTACGCATTCAAACTCCAACAATTTCACCAAACGGTAATGTGCTCACTTTACAGTCCCGCTTTGAAGGGAGTTAGTAACTGGTGAAATTATATGACGCATATATTATAAACATAAACCGATGAACCGTGGGTGAGTGACCCACTTTAGTTCCGAAAATAAAGTATAATATATGTAAAGTTTTTTTTTTTCAAAATATTGTTGTCATTTGTTTATAAAAGTACCTAATTTCATTACTGTATCATACATGAAGTATATTAAATAAATATGTAAATAAGTACAGGCCATTTTACACTACAACGTAAAGATGTAACAAAAAAATTAATAAGACATTATAGTAAGGAGGTCTGCCCGACTTCGAATATTAATCGTTACATAGGCAGCGTCAGGGCTACAGCAGACACGCCCCCGCTTATAATGGTGTCTCATCTTGTTACAATCTCAAAAGTGTTCACACCAAAGTGGATGGTTTGTTCCACATATGACATCTGATTATGAAGGGGACGGCGCGTACGCAGTCCCCACTAACAAAAATTACGCGTCCGAGTTATCCGCATAAGGGATAATCGCAGGGGTCAACCCAACCGCAGTGCAATGGAGGGGCCTCGCCCTGGGGGAACCGCCTTCGTGATCACGGTATCCCCTACGCCAGGTAAGTATGATCCGGCCACAGCTCGCCGCGGACCTGATCCGCTACCAAATCGTCTCAATACCGCGATTACAAAATATGAACGAAATATCTACCGCCATCTACAGATTGAGCAACAATACTGATACTTCATAATCTGATTTACTTTTTCTGTACACAGATGGCGCTCAAACGAGAAAAACAAGTGTCCGTTTTAATTTTAGATTCTTCTGTAACGTCTTTTATTTAACCAGCCGCAGTGTATTGTAGATGAAGTACATTTTAGTGATCAGGCGCAAATGTAGTGAAGGACCAACCTGCGGGGCGTTTGTCGGGCGGCAACGCGTCAGCGCGAGCGTCGAGCACGCCCGCCAGGCGGCGCACGCCCGCCGCGAGCACGTCCGCGCCGCCCAGGTGCAGCGCCGCCAGCTCCAGCAGGTCGCACGCCACCTGCTCCACCGCCCCATGCGGGAAATGTAATGAACGACCAACGAAATTATACTGAATGCACAAAAACTTAATTGTCATTGTTACATCTCCTGCTCATGTGCTACCAGTGAGCGCCCTGCAAATGTTACTCTATACTAATTTGTAAGATTGAAAGGTTACTTAATGTCTGTCATTGTACACTACTTGAGTAGTTTTACCAGCTCGTTGTCATTGACGTCATCGTCGCCGGTCGCCGGCGGTACGTTCAGCCAGTAGCCGGTGGTGAGCCGCTCGTCCGCCGCGTCACCGGCTGCGCGCACCGCCCGCGCCGCGAACTGCGCCACCAGGCTCTCGGGCGCGGGCACGTTCAGCTCGCCGCCGTCCGCCGGAGGCTCCCCGCCCGGCGCCGGCGCCGCCCCGGCACCGCGTAGCTGCTCGGCTAAGAAGGCTGCGTTAGCTACGGCCTCATCATCGCAACTCCGCTCCTGCCGATAAACAACAATTACATCCTTATTTATAATTATTGACATCGCGTCTAAATTATGTAACTAATTATTGTGTACATACCCTTAACATTTCCTCCAAACCGAAGGCGACATGATTTTGATCGTTGTCCGTATAGCCGACCATGTCTGCCACTTCTCTGGCACTTAACATGCTCTTTCTCCCCGCAGGCCCCTCGCCCTCTTCCGCCCTGAGGATCCTGATCAGCGCGATGTACAGATTTAAACATTCGGCCCTGTCCTCGCCCAGCACATCCATAGCCCACCGAAAGTATTTCCCGAGGGCCTCCCGCTTTTTGGATACGAACTGTCTGAACTGTTGGAAGCCATACTCGTGTTCCGTCATCACGAAATAAGCGCGCAGCACTGACGACGCGACCGAGTAAGTTTTCGTCGTAGACTCGAGGCAGGCGGCGCTCGCGTCCAGAAACGCGTTTAACGCCTCCTTGTTTGGCAGTGAGTTAGCCAGGAGCGCCTCAACGGCACCATTAGCAGGAGTCAGAGTGACCTCCGCGTCGCAGAGAGCAGCTAACGCGTGTGCAGCGAATTCCTGTGCAGTTGCGTGTTCAGGCGACGCGTGGGAGACAGTGAGCACCCCGCACAGTGCTGCCTGCACCTCTCCCGACTTCGATCCGCTGCTATTCATTGCGTGCAGCACTGCGCATTTCACCGGCGCATGGGATACCAGGCAAGCCAGGAAACCCAGAATCCTCGCGAAGCTCGGCGTGGAAGGTTCTCCGGGTTTCAGTTCCCTAACGACGGCGCCGACTGCCGCCCGCGCTACCGTCGCTGCGGTATTGGGCGCCAAGTCAGCAATTTGAACACAAACTCTCCTTAACATGTGGACCACTGGTCTGTATGTAGACATGCATATGATTTGGATCATATCCGTCAAGTCGTTGGTCAACGCGTGCAGGTGGGCCGACCACAACCTCCTTTCGTTGGCTGCGTCTTCCAATTCTCTGTCGGTTGGGAGCGCTTTCGTTTGCATCGGCAGCGGTAGCGGCAAAAGTTCCGAGAAGACCAAGAGGCCCGGAACGAATGTGTAAGGCGCGGTCATGGTGTACTGTATAACCTCGGAACAGAGGGAGGTCCAGGGCCCACGGCGTATGGAGTCTCCGTCGTTTGCGTCGTCCGCTATGGGCTGCGCGTACGCGAGCAATGCTTTTACCGCCGCCTCGGCTGCTCTGGACGCCGTTCTGAATCCGACTGCGCCAGCAGGATACGCTTTAGCCAGGCCGTAAATCTTTAGCAAAATGGGCGCAGCGGTCAAATCGCGAAATCGGGAACCGCGGCACTTCACTACTCTCGCGAGCATTTCGTCCATTAATTTTAGGCACGGGAGCAGAATTTGAGCTAACTGCAAACCTTTCACCGAGGCGAAAAACGATGTATGCATACTCGGCTGTTCAAAGTGCGTGGCCAGGCGCTCGAGGATACCGTTTAAATGCGAAACGCCGTCCAACGAGAATAGCTGCAAAACGTTGTACTTGTACTTCAGCTCTACGTATTCTTCGGGGGCAGATTCCGAAATAATGGATACGTTTCTGTCGTAATCGGAAATACAGAAGTGGCTCAAAATTCTCAGACAGGTTGTCAATTCGCCGGGCAGGTCGGGAGAGTGTTCCGCGCTCGCCTTTAAAACTTCGATGCATTCCGTCATGTGATCGCCGGTGGACAGGTTCATTTTCTCAGCCGGCTTCAGGTACGGTACCACCTCCTGCAGCACACTGGATACGCTAGGCTCAAATTTTTCATGTTCCTTCGACACGTTCATCAACCTCTGTCCGTATTTCTTCAGAAACGGTACGTTCGCTGAGAATCTTACTGCCGACACTATAAGTTCTATCGCGTATCCTTTCGCCGGAGATTTTTGCTTCGACGGTGACTCGGTTTTGTATTTGTTTTTTAGATCGCTCTCGAACACCTCCATTAAACAATCGGCGTTGTCGGCCATTACGATGACGTCGGGCACCGCGGTCTTTCCAATGTTACCGAAACTCAGACAGTAGAGAGACTGTAACCTGTCTATGAGCTCATTTTCGTCCGTTTGCCCTGCTTGCAGGTCACTGATAGATTTTAAATAGTACAAAGCTTTCAGCCTGTAGGCAAGTTCCAAACCTAAAATTTGCAAATCACTGTAATTGCTCAAGTCGTGGAGAAAAATGTTGTCTTCAGAACTCTGTTGACCGTAAGATTGAGTTAATGTCTTAAACAAGAGCTCGCTCAGACTCATGTTCTCATACAGAAACTTTAGTCCGGTGTGCGAATGCACCAATTCAAAAACCAAATCATATACAGGACTGGTGATCACCAAGTTGTTGCACGTACTCGGACATGTGAGCAGGTAAAGGCAAACTTCGAGAGTTTGATGGATTTTGAAAAACTCTAAAAGTGTCTCATTAGAGCACTCCCTGTTGACATCGAATTGAGCAGAGACCGGAAGAAAGCGCTTGGGCTGCGAAATGTAAAAGCTTTGTGAGCGGTACATGTGCAGGACCTCTTCCATGGAGTGCACCACGAACTCTATGTCAGTTTCAGAGAGTTCAGGTTCCGTGTCGTTCAAGTCACTTTCGGCGACGCTTTTATTGAAGCTAAACACGAGATCGCGCAACCTACTCAGAGCCTCGTAAATGTTAAGTTTCTTTATTAATGAGCTTAGAGAAAATTTGATTCTTGCGAGTGGATTTGTCTGCATCATACCAATTAAGGCTTGGTAACCGTTCATAGATTTTTTAGCAGAATCACTTTCATTTTTGTTGAAAAAGGGGAATATAGTTTCTTTCATAAAACTATTGATTGATTGCTTGGAGGACAAGCAAGAGTTTAACGATCTCAGGATCATGAGGCGAATGCTAAGCGCCATGTACTCTTTAGAATACAGGTCCATCAACAGCATCGGAACATCTATGTTATTTTCCATAAAGGCCTCCGTTACTTTCCCGTTGTGGCTGTGAGAAAGTAACACTTCAGTCAGGCGTATACCACATTTCATGTGGCGTATTTTGTACGTAGGCTGTTGCTGAGTCAACGCGAATTCAAAACTCAAGCCTATTTTTATAAATATGATCAGTATTTCGTAAACTTCGCCAAACTCCTTAGTTGTATGATTGTCTTGGCGGGCGCCAAATATCCGCAAAATGATGTCCGAGTTCCGGCAAACGTTTGACAAAGACACGAACAGTTGTTCACACTGGTGCACCCAGTCCTCCCTTGAAGTGTTATCGATATCGGCGAACGTACTCGGGTCAAACTTCGGTTCGCGCTTGTTGGCTAATTTTGTTATTTCATATATTTTGGAGAGGTCGGTACTGCAGCGGCAGAGCTCCTGAAAGCTCGCATTCAGCACGTCCTTCACACCTTCTGCTTTTGCAGAAGATAACAGATGTAAATTATTGACGTATTCATACTTGTTCCATTCACTTTTGAATGGATTGTAGTATTTTATAATGTCGTCCACTCCGCAATACTCATTGACGTCATACTCTACTTCCATGAAAGGCGGCCCTTCCAGGTCATCGCATATATCCTCATCCGACAAGATGGGTTCAAACTGCTCGGCGTCCATAGATTTGTCTTCTTCGTGAATACGATTAGGCGAGTCTATCGCTTTGTTGACGGGTGCATTGTCTACTATTTGCACCGTGACTAGGCTTGAATGCTGAGGCTCTGTATAATTACTGTCTACCTCTTGCGATGGACTTCTTATGGAACTTTTATGACGGTAGCTTTGATGATAAAAGTCGATACGTGGAATTTGTTTCCCGTTTCTGTCATACTCAGTACCTTCTTCGGACCTAATTGAATTGATGGGACTGGAAGCATCTCCTTCTCTCGGCGATAACGGCCGTCTGATTCCTTCACCTGGGGGTGTCCTGGGTCGTTTTCGGGCATCATCTCTGCTAGGAGAACGGCTGCTATAACTGGAACCTCGTATACGACTGTACGGAGAATGTCTATTTCTATCGTATGATTGTTTCTCGTACGACGGAGCGCGTCGTTCGTAGGAGGAGCTCCGTTTATCGTAAGGCGACAAGCGTTTCTCGAAAGATGTTCCGGACTTGTCGTAAGAAAGTTTGCGGTCGTAAGACGGCGTCCTTTTTCCGTACGGCGAGCGAGGCTCGTAGGACCCCGCACGCGACCTGTCGTATGAAATGTCGCGGTGACGACGGTACTCATCTTTTTTGTAGGACCTTCTGTCCCAGTCGCGGTCGTTAGACAATCCCCTCATCCGTTCTCTTTCGATGCTGTGCGACCTGGAACGGCTCAATTTCCTGTATTCTCCTTTAACTATGTAATCTCTGTCCCTGCTTCTCGATCTGGAGTCTAAGCGCTCTAATCTATCCATTTCACGGCTCCTATCTCTATGTCGAGATGAATCACGACTTCTTCCTCTATCTAATGATCGTCGGCGACTCCTGCCGTCTCTTCTGTCTCTGTCCCTGTCCCTATCCCTGTCTCGTTCATGTTCCAAAGAGCGCGGACTGTGCAGTGACCTGTCACCATCCCTTTCGCAACTCAAATCCCTACGATCTTTTTCCCAATCATTGTCATCTAAATGGTGGTATGTCCTTGGATCTTTTGGAGGTTCAGTGTCATAATAATCATTTCTATAAATTGAATTATCATAATTTTCAGGATAGGTAGTCGTTCCATAAGAATCAGGGTTGCCTGTAGCTACATTGCCAGTGTAGGAAGGAATGGGTTTAGAACTCTCTTGATTCCAATCTGCAGATGGGGTCACATTGGAACCCACTGTTGTAACATCTCGAGAGATAGCCTGGCGCTGTACGCTTGATGGTGTGCTGCTTCCAATTGTATCATCGGATAAAACTTGTGTTATGTTTCCATAAACTGCCAAAGTTATTGTAGTATAACATCCTAAAAATGTAAAATTATACTATAATTTCAAACAAAGAAAGAAGACATGATTTTTTAGCAAAAAGATTTTTTAGACAAAATACATCAATAATTACTTTTACTTACCTCTAAGGACAAGGCCATCTGTTGGTATCTGTGGTGGATCAATGGAAGCTCCGCACTCCATATGTATTTGGCCGTTTTGACAATAATCTAAACTGCCAAGAGCTTCGAAAGTTGAAGCACCCGGTTTGCCCAGATCATTGACAAAGAAATCAATGTGGAACTTTGTAGGATTTGTAGCCCCGAGGCGCACCCCCCCAGGAAAGTCACCCTCAACCCTCGCACCCAAAGGTATAATACGGATCTCCCTCACATAAACTGATTTTGGGAATTGTACTAAATCTAGATTCAGCTCCTGCAATTAAAATATATATAGCATTAATAAATTAGCTGCAGATTATACATTCAAAGAAATAAAGAGGGATGATGACGATTATTTATTAATTATTGATTGCGAATAAAATTTCAAACATAAAGATTTTAAATTTTACTTGCAAAACTTGATTCCATTTTAAACTATTATTAGAGAAAATAAATTCTGCAAACATTACAGTGTTCTGATTTGAAGATGTAGCTAGTAAAATAAATGAAGTAATAGGAAACAATGTTGTGTTGCATTGTATAATTTTCCATTGTTAACTTTTTACTAAAATATATTAGTGCTAGTATAGTAGTGGAAAATTAAGATGTAATCTATGTGCTAGAGTGCACTAAAAGAAACCTATTTACTCTCCTTTTCAAGACTGCCACATCATAGCTTGATGGAAATACTGACGCCTTCAGACTATTCCAAATTCTTGATGTTCATATTATGAAGGAAGAGGCGAAACGTTTAGTCCTTATGAATGGAATATCGACAACAAAAGGATGCATCGGGACCATGTCTATGTCTGATGGTAGAAGGACTACGGTGATATTATATCATACAAATACTAAGCATACTCTCCAAAATGTAACCTGTAGAAAGCCAAAATGCTAACTATGTTAAGTTGGTGATCCAAGTTTGTTAAGGTTTGTTGTTGATTATGAAAATATACTTAAATCATAGGATGATGTTTTAACAACATTTTAATATAAAAAAGTTGTTGAAAGTAATTCATGTTATGATTTCATTAGCTTATACTAATTTATCTTATTATAATGAAATGCCAGTAATTAAACAAATATTGTTATATATAAACAACAAGTGAAACTCTCAACCAATAACAATAAATTTGGAGGAATTTTAAATCAATTTTATTAAAAAATTAGTTTCCATTAAATTTTAATTTTTTAAATTTTAAATGTTAATGTGATTGTATGGCTAACAGAGATTGAGAAACATATTCGAAATAATGAGCCACTATCAAGGCTGTATCCTGTTGATGAATTACAGTCTACATGTATAACTTGATTTTTCAACTTGGAGAAGAGTTTTCTTGAGTTGCTATTAGTTTATGATGTCTAGATACTACAATTGAACTATTATTACTACTACTACTACTACTACTACTGAAACTATAATATATTATAGTGTACATAACATAAAACAAATCAGGTATTTTTACACTTTTGTAATCACCTTGTACATTTTTATCCACATAAACAAAGCAACCAGACGAATAAAACATTCATCTGATATTAAATGATATGCTCACCAATAACAATGTGACACACACACACACACACAACATTGTGCTCATCACTTCAGGATTAAAATATGTTTAGTCCCATTAATAACATCATTGTAATACCACTAGCTTTAACACCTCTTTAAGTGTGACCACAGCTGTGTTGTTTTGTAAAAGTTGTTGGCTTAAATCTTAACTGCAATTTTTTTTGTTACAGTCTACGCCAATACTAATTTTGGAAAAATAATAACTGATATAATTATGTCAGCTTCAGCATTAGTGGTGACTACCCAACACAGGTATTTGTTAACTAGCGGAATAGTCACAACAATATGCAATAACATTCGTTGTTACAAATTGTGTAATAAACACAAATAAATCCCTTTTACATAACGAACTTTTTTGTTAACATGCAAATTGATTTGTCCATGTTGTAGATAGTTTCAGACAAAAATGTAATCAAAACTCACTTCAGTCGTGTCATGGGAAAACGTATCAAAAAAGAGTAGATCTGGTCGTTCAGCAGACGTCATTTTAGCTTCAAACTTACACTAGATTATCACTAAAATACATAATTTATTAATACAGGACTATTTTCTTAATAATAAACAAACACTATAAATCTAGTTATGTTTAAAATGAAATTAAATTACTGAATGTGAATCAAAAACTGAACGACAATCATACAACTGTGTTGCCAGCTGTACAAGTTGTTTTTAAGTATGGCTGCAAATAAAATTAATTTTTGGTTTCGATTATTATGTTATTGAAATATATTTGTAATAATATGTTATGTTATAATAAATAAAAACAATTTGAAATATTTTGTTTCAATGAATATTTAATTTAATTGTGGAATATTTAATCCTAGGAACATGATTTAATGCAAGGTGTATTTATTACAGAACAAATAAATTTTTATAGCATCACATAGCCTCATTCACAATTAAAGCTCATCAAGAATCGCGGCGGCGATCAGTCCTTTTAATTACTGAAGCTTTTTTTTAGTTTTTTTGGGAAAGTACAATTTAAAAATGTGATAGCTCTCTATTTATATACAGTATCTCGTATGGAGTTTCTCCACGATGTTATTGTAAACAAAATGTCATTATATATAATAATTTCGTTTTTATATATAACTCATTATATATAAAAACCAGACATCTGTCTCTCTTGCAATTAAAAACAAACCTTTGTGAAAAAAAAAATCAGAAAATACGCAACTTATTCATGTACGTGATTAATTTATGCAAGTACGTTAGCTAGTTTTTCGGTATTGTACGGTGGTATTCCGGAGAGCGTCGTCAGTAACCGCATGATTTAATACCACCGCCGCCCGTCTACCATTGGACGTTTAAACACAAGGCCCACGTTTCAATGTCGATATTCCACGTCTTGTTCTTTATAATACAAACACCGAAGGTATGGAACAGTCGGCTGGAGTCGGTGTTTCCGGCCGCTTATAACGTGGGAGTCTTCAAGAGAAGATTGAATTGATTCCTTCTAAACTAGCGTGCTTTTTCACATAGATTATATATCCACTTCTCATCACGTAGGATTGTAGTTAAGCGCTACTCTATTTTAGTTAAAAAATGTGCGTAGT
>DWIB01000367.1:0-10296 GCA_018248155.1 Cressida cressida
CGTAAATTCTATATCAATTACAGGACTAACAACTGTTTCTCTCAAGTTTAAGCAATTGTCTAATATGAGGTCATGATTCAGTTTTATATTCATGTGTAATGGTGCTATTTTTTCTTAGTAAACATTTATATGTTTTTAAATAGAAACCATTGGAGTATTTAACTCATATGCATACTTACTTTTTTTAGCAATATAGATTAGTGCTTGAATACGAATCCACCTGGTAATCAGCGGTAAAATAGTCTTTGGTAGTTAAATACACTTATCTAGAAGACCCAAATTAGCAATAATAACAAAATTTTCTAAATATGTATTAGTAATAACATTAATTTAAGCATGGATAAGAAAAGATTGCATTTACCTTTCTATTAAGAAATTTCATCCACAAGTATCGGATGTCTTAGTGATGAAAACAACTAAAAGATAATGTCAAGATTTTTTATAATGATATATCACGGTTCGAATGAAAGATTTATTATTATAGTGGAATGAAATATGTGATCGGAATTACATGAGCGTTGGTAACCCAACAACCTTAACACGTAATACTGACCCCCCTTGAGAGGCGAACACTCGGCTGCATCGACAGAAGGAAATTACGTCATTACTAAATACTTAAACAAGTATTAAATTACCACAGTATGATTTTCAAATACTATATATTGTATGTATGGAAAGAAAAATATAATTTTCTTGGGTCTTTAATTTAAATATTTCATCACGTTCTGTTCATAGTCACAGATCGCAACTTACACTATGGATGTATATTTAATCTGTGGTGAACTACGAAACCATAAAGTCAAAGTGCAGCCATTTGAAGGCATTTGATTGTAATATAAAGATTACTGAAATTTGTGTTTTGGGAATCTATAATGTAATTAATAACATTAAATATCGTTTCTGTTCTTACAGAAGAGAAACTCAGTTGTGTTTGATTCACTATGTTGTCTTAATGATTAGATTAAACTATATTATATTTACAAAAAAATTAAAATTATTTGACGAAAGTTTCAAAACTATGAATAAATTCTTTTGATGGTGAGCAACAAACCATACCACCACAATGTGTTCATCGCATTTAGATACAAGAAGTTAAATCTAGTTACCTTAGTAATTAAAAAACCTAAACATAGTTTAAAACATATGTTTGGCATCGTTATATTACGATAGTGTATAGTGTAAGTTAGCTTAGTATAAACTTGTTGAAATAAGTATATTATAAGGCATGCACATAAAACATTGTCTAGAGATCCATTTCCAACAGTCAAGATTATGGTAATGTTGAAGGTGTTCCTAGATGTCATTACTGCATGAATTTGAGTAATATTAAAATGTAGTTTTCTATAAAAAGCTTTTCTTACACTTTTCTATCTCTTTCTTCTACTATTACGATTGAAAGAAACACAGGCATGTTGCAAACTATTAAATTCAGGGGATGATATAACTCTTTAACTAACTTAACTAACGTTATATAAAAGATGCAGATATATAGTTAGCTCCAGTCCTTATGACAATTCTTATTGTCATGAACAAGCAGTTAAATAAAAAGCATAAGCAAATACCTTACCACCACATATGGCGAAGGTCAATAATGAAACGCATTGAATTTTTCGTAAGAAAAGAAAAACAAAACATGTCAAGATTTGTCCGCCATTGTTCTGTAATATTTGCGACATGTTTACTTAACTAAGCGTTAAATCACGTTATATGTGCGTAAACATGAAGTAAGCACATAGCTTTAACTTACGACTCGTCAAACATTATACAAGTGTAGAAAACATGCCTTTAACACAGTGAAAGCTCTAGACAGAAGTTTGTACTATTCAGGGAACTGATGTAATATTGGTAAGTATACAGTGATTACTTAAACTACTGTACATGTGAATCAGTAATAATAAAGGAAAAGGTATATATAACATCTATACGATATTACTTGAAAACGCCTTTCTTGTTAAAGAACATCTGGGTAAGACTGTAGCTTCCATTTCCGTTGCCTCACAATACTTTGCAAGTATTACTTTATTTCAGTTTAAAGGTGATATAATTAATAAAATTACTGCAGTAACGAGATGTAAAATCTAATATCTTAAAAAAGACGGCCACAATTAAATTATTTTTATATCATCCTATTAATGATACTTACCATTATTATTCAAACCTACAACAAGTGACGAAAGTTATTTGACTTATATGGACCCAAAACAAAGTCACTCATAAATATTATCTTAACCTTACAATTGTTTCTAAATATGATGAATGATTCATAAAAAATATTAATTTCTATAATTAAGTTTCATTTATGAGTAATTATGCAAACCGTTGAAATATTTTAATGGTAATATAGTTAATTACGTCACATTTGCTTTGGCGTGATTTAGAGTAATTTATGATTCAACTTTCTTCGCTAATTATTTGTTAAGTAATTTAGCATTATGTATTTTTTTTAACTTGCATAAATTAGCTTTTGACTACGATTTCACCTGATCGAATATGGAGATGATATATAGCTTCACCACTACGCTAGTAGAAGCCTATTCACTTTTCACTTAAAGATTCTTGTAAAGCTGTAATGATTTAAATTTTCATGGCGGTAATAAGTAGTTTGAGAATCGCAGATTCGGTCTGCACTAAGCTTGGGCTTCCAACTGAAGAAAACACCGTGGAGAAACCGTAATTTTTCAAATACAACAGCTTTTTAATTGAGCTTTTACGGATAAATGACATTCGCACTTTAGCAGCTCTAAGTATAAAAGGCCACTGCTCTCTCATTGTAAGAGGCCGAAGTCCCGGTACTGGTATCGTTAAACTAACTTTTTATTACTAATTATTATATTTTACTTTAACATTAATTTAGTAGTAACATAAACGATTGGTTCATAAAAATAATCAATTCGAAGTCTTCTATTATGTAATAGTGATAAGAAGAACATATGTAAATGATAAGAAATTTAACAATAAGCTCTCTTTTTTATAGCAATGTGAATAAAAAAAGATTTAGGAGTTTATTCATGTATAGGTTGTTATTCATGGAAAAGATTTCCAGGTTCTTCTCTATGATCTTTATTAATATACTTTATCAAACCTCGTTCTTAGAGCAGTGAGTGTGGAATCTACTTTATATAGGAAAGCTTACATCATTAAGTGGAATTTTATAGCCTTAAAAATAACCTAATTTCATTAATTTGTTATCGAAGTTTTATTACATATATGAGGGGCAATTTTCATATTCGCGGAATGAGCGAAGAAGAAGAAGTCAAGGAGGCAGTTTCGGCGTGTATTTTTATCATTTTTTATAAGGGTATAAATAAATTAATTGAAAGATGTGAGAAATATATCCGTCTTGCAGGTAAAAGAAAAATAATTTGGTCTTTTTTTTCCACCCCTTGTCCCCCATTAAGCGAATATAAAAATTGCTTTTCGTATATGTACGTGTTATACCGTACTAGAAAAAAAGAATATTAAAGAAGTCAATGTTTTACAAATAATAAAAGCGAAGGTCATCACACCTCGCCTTCTGAATAAAATTAGAAATAACTTTACTATTGCCTCCTATTAATGTATTCTTGTGCTTTATGCAATTTACTATAGAGCGTGCAATAAATAATTTGAATAGAAGTAAATTTCATGGTTACAAAACGTAAATTGGATATAAATATTTATGTATCCAAATTTCGCATGTCCTATACATATTGCTTTTGTATAGCAAGTAGAATAAAACGTAAACCTACAAAGTAGTAGCACAAATACTAAGAATATATACAAAATAACGTTTTTATTTCCTAATATCTCTGCTATGAAATATAATACCGTTCAAGTTGATTTTCATTTTCAGTTAACTTTTTTAAAGTAACTTTGTATTATTGATTTATATTATTTGAATTATAGTATCAAATAGTACACTTTCGTCATCATCATCATTCTACAGATGTCCACTGGTGAACATAGACCTTTCCCAAAGATCTCCATTCAAATTATTCCTGGGTTGCCTACTCTAAAAACCTTACTGCCCATTGGCCATCAGTCCTTGTAGCAATATGTCCTGCCCATTTCCACACAGCTGAGCGTAAGCTTCTCTCAATGATTTCTACATCAATTAAAGTTATTTACGTTTGTACAAAAGAAAAAAACTTACCAACAACTACAGCTAACGCTACTAAAAGTCCACCCCAAAAAACCAGAGTGGGTTTCATTTTAAAAATATCCAAAATACGTCGTCACTTTCACTTAAAACAACACTATCTCACGTACATATCGAATTAATTGCAATTTACTTAACCGAGTACCGCTGCGATATTGTGATGATTAAACTTAATTTTACATATACATTAGATAATAACACAAAGTAGGTATGTATTAAACTGAATAAATGCGATGAATTGTTTTCCGAATTCGTTGTCCGATAGAGAAATAGCGCTAATAGTTGTACAGCTTTCCCTCGCACCGGACAGTGCTGAACGAAAGCCAAACGTCTACTGAGCAATGAACGGCCGCAGCGAGTCCACGCACGCGACTCACACCAAACTAAACCATAAGTTGACCGATACACATCCAAAATTAATCGGTCAAAGTCACAGCTTTCAATAGGAATTCCCATTCTCGTCGTTACTATACTAATAGCAGTTCTCTTTTTTTAACTCTATAGTGCTTGACTAAGAGACTGGAGATGCACTGGCTGGCATAACGCTGGAAGAAGTTTATTCACTCTTCTCATAAAGAATCGAAACTTATAACTAGACGAAAACCCTAACATTACCAGTGTTCCATACTTCTAACTACTACTACTTGATGTTCTAGTTCTGCATTAGCTGCTTACTTACTTTTTAATCGTATCAGTTTTGACAGATCGCAACGTAATCAGATAATGGGATTTAGCTATTCCATTTGGGTCTCTCTCTATTTTATATTCTACTAAAAGAGGTAAGTGCTAGACTACGATGCCAACTGATAGAAAGACTAGAAAAAAGCTTATATACCCTTCTCTTGAGGAACCCCATTCCTAACAGGATGGAACCACTGACTCAACATGTGTTCCATACTTTCTTTATTCGTATTATGAAGGACGAGGCGAGCGACTTTGTATTCACAAGCAAAATATTTACAACTAAGGAGATACGTGAGTTATATGTGTTTGTGGCTGATGCTAAAAGAGTAATAACGGTATTTAATCATGTAATTCCTGAATACACTGTAGATGTAAGTAGGTCTTCTTTGTAGGTTGTAGGTCTTTGTTATCAAGGAACGTCTAAGGAGATATCACCGGAACACTCGCAAAATTGAAAAAAATTCGTAACGCAACTTAATATAGGTAGTCTATGTACCACTCTAATAAATATAGATGACTATATAATTTACCATTAGATTAACGTATCGCTCGCCCCGTTGCTTAGTTAGTATAAATATAGTTCCAAGCTGATGATATAAGAAATAAATGTCTCTATTAAATTTAAAGAATGATGGTAACCTTGATTGTTTAACTGGATAAGTTTGAGCAGTCAATTGGAAGAATGCCTAACAAACATTTTCAAAATATTGTCGACAACCTATCGGATTGGAAATTGGTTACTGCATATCTACATTGAACTATAAAATGTAGACAAGTTCTAGGTTAAAGAATTAAAAAAGGTTTCTAGGTAAAAAAAAATTGAGAATAGGTAATTTTTAATGGTTAAAAAATATGCAATTTTAACTAATTTGGTTAACTGACCTTACAATAGGAGCTGAACGATACTCACAACTGAGCACAAAATCTCCACATGCCCATTAATCCTACGTTGTCCACATCCAGTAGCTTCCTATAACCTACACTAGATCACTGCGTCTATTACTGACGTAATGATTTTATGTAAATAAAAAATATTCCTTCTTTTAACAAAGCTTAGCTGTAAATGCTGTGATGCTGTGCATCTAAAATTACTGCGAATAATATAAGCTACTTTTCTGTTATGGTTCCTCAATTATAGTAATGTGCTTTTTCTATCAACCGTTGCCTATATGTAGACTATCAAAGAACTCTAAAGTTCACCTTGAAAACTCACTACATTCCTTATCATGTATTCTATACTGTCTAAATTTCGTCATTTTCATCAATTTGTTCATTATTTTTGAACAATACTGTCAAACAGATCTGTTTTGCAAGCAAGAAAGATCACCGTTACTAGTAGTAGTTAGTACCTAATTACGTAAGCAAAAATAAATTTTTACATTCACTACACCAGTTGTAATATTTTGTAATGATATATAAATAATATATAGACAGTAAAGATTACTATTTAGTAATAACATAGTAGCAATATTTCATTTTATATTTAATAAATTCAACAAACAAAAATAATTGAGAGAAAATTACAACCTGTTTTATCATTTCGTCGTAAGATGGCGATAAAATTAATTCCATGTCATTACAGATAACATATCTTTCGTCATGACATTTATGTATGCGTTTTTAAATTTTAATGTTCAAAAATTTTTAACTTTATGCCTTTAATGTTTTTTATTACATTGTTTTAGATTTTTTAATTTACTTGTTTTAATAATAATATATAAATTAAATATTTCATCTGTCAAGGACTTGCTCCACGTATATTGTTTCATTTTATTTTTTATTGTTGTGTACCAATGTAATTTTTGTTATTTATAGATATAATTGCTATTTTTAATTAGTGTATGTATGATATTTAAATTGTACTCTTTCCAATATAAATTTGGAATATTTATAGCGTTAAAAGTTTTTAAAGACGCCATCTGTAGAATAAAACAGAAACTTCCAGCCGATTCCGGAATTGTTGGCAGTGAACGGAACGGAGCGTTGTGGTATAGATCGTTGGCTGGCCGTCTGGCTGAAAATAGTGAAGTATTAGTTTTCGAAATATGTTCGAATAAAAAGTGAGCAGTGAGTGACTGTCATCGAGCAAGATGGTTGATGACGTGAAAGATATAACGGAAAACGCTGAAAGTAAAGGTATTGTGTGCATTTAAAGTAAATATGTGCTGTTAAAGTGTGATATGTGATTTAAATTGTCTAACCCTAAACCGCGTCGTGGCCCCACGTCGTGAGTATGGTTTTCGAGAACGTCCGCAGTGGGATGTCGACGCAAACCGTTGTTTTGTTTTTCTTCTGCATTTTGGCGTCTTCTTTAACGTCGCAGCATGTTCTATAATTAGAGGAACAGGCGCCAGACGGTGAGGAGTGCGCTGGAATGTGCCAAAAATGATCGGCGCTCCTGTCATTTGGTCGCCAATGGTGAAGTTTTACCGGATTCCATACATCGTTACCGTTACTTCAGGCCGTAATTCAGGCTTTTACAGTTCTCTTTTTCATTACTGTTATATACATACTCATATATTCAACGTATTCTGCCAATGGTCTAATATATTACTTTATCAACAGATAGTCTGACGTAAGTACATATTTTTGCATGCATGTGTGTACATAATCTATTTAAACACGGTTCCACACATTTGTATGAAGCACTTTCTAGTCTTTTATCAACTTTTATCTATACTTAAGGTGCAAAATGCAATATTATCATTGTTTCGGGGGAAAACAATTACTTGGTTATATTTTTTGCAATCTTTAGAGTATGAGATTACATATACAAGTTTCCGCCCAGTTATAACACAGAAGCGTTCAAAGAGAGTACATAGGATCTTCTTGACTAGTGCACTCTATTTAGATTACATCTCCACTTTCCATCATAGTCGAGCATTCACCTGTTTTATTGAAAAAAATAATAATACATTAACTTTTCTTTTTATTTAAAGGAGACTGTCAATTTTATGAAATCTAATTAATTTTTTTGCAATATCTTATCACCATGATTAGTTTAACTTGCAGTTAATTGCAATTAAAGCAATGTGTTTAAGTTAACATATAACAGTAACATACATTCTTAAAGTGTTTCTTTAATACAATCCTTAAAGGATTAAAAATCAACATGATAACTGTTTCTGTTCTTAAATATTAATTAAGCTATTACTTTTGCAGTCTACTTTTATCTTCCATGTTATTAACTACTAAATTCTGATTTACAAATCACAGATTAGGATAAAGAACTCCTATTTATTTCACGTAATATGTATCTTTGCAAAATACTTGTTGTACTTTTTCAGAAATATCTGATAAAGAAGTGTTTAAAACTTTGAAAATAATTCAGTTCATTGAATTTTTATTACTTAAATTAGTTTAATGTACTTAATGTAGCTGTTGATAGTTAATATTAGCATAGATTACTGTAAAAAATTAGGTTAATTACTTGAAGTGTCATTTAAATATGTTTGTTATTAGAACCACCATTAATTGGGATTATGGGAAAAGTTGACCTTAACCTTGATATCATTATATTGTTGATACTATTTGATTGTACAAATAGGTTCATATCTAAAAAACGAGTTAAAATATTCATACTCTGCCCTTGCCATGCTAAAATGGGTAGAAACGGCTACAAGGTAAAGACAGATAAATAAAGTAGAAACATATTTCTTATTCCTAACTGCCTTTCCTTAGCAACATGGCACAGATGTTGGCCAACCGATTTCGTTTCTTTTTTGAGTTTTAATAACCTAAAGCCATATGGAAAATGATACCACAACAGTTGCTCTGTGCTGGTGTTATTGATCCTTGTATTTTGTAGTAATTTTTGGATAAGAAATCAGATCATAACACAACAGTTATCATAAGGCCCAAGCAGCCCAATGCTAACTGATGCACATTTTTATTATTTTAATATATTTTAAATTACAAAAATATTATTTTTTTTCTTAATAATCTTTAGTAACTTTGATCATTTGCATAATCATTATTATAGTCAATAGTTGTCCACTGTTTAATTAAAGTCTTTAAAAATGCAACAAGTCTATAGTAAAGTTAATGAGCTTTTTTTAAAATATCAATTTCTTCATTGTTACTAAGTATTTAATTTAAATGAAGCAACATATAGAACAGTCACCACAATATGCTATAAAGTGTATATAAAAAAATAGTAGATATTTTACTTATTACTAAAACCAGTACTTTTTTCTCTCCTCATTTCTGTGTGAAGGACATGTGTTTTATGAGCAAAAGATGACTTCAGATAAGACAAATTAATGCAAATTCAACAATTCGTCTTGATACAATGGAATTAACATATTCCAAAATTTAGGTGACACTATTACATATACTAGTACTTTATCTTATTTTTTTTTTAATTAAATCTTTGGGAACAGAATATTATTTAGTATTTATATTTTGTTAATGACTACTTTTGGTAAATGACAATAATTTGAATGTGCTATAAATCTTTGTAAAGGTGTAAGTTTTATTCCAATCAACCATGAACCAAATTAAACTTGAACTTCTGGTGAAATAACAGTAAGAAAACAAACATATTTCAAAAAACAACAGCTTTTGTGGATATGAACTCACACTTGGCCTCTTTTTGTTGGTAAAAAATCCTAATTTGTACATCATAGTGTGAGAAAAGGCTCAAAGTCAGCACTGGGAACATTGACTATGACTACTGTCTGGACTAACACAGCTTTTAAACTTAAAAGTAAAATTTGTTTGTATAGAAAGCAGGGATTTGTTTATATCTTCTTATTAATAATCCATCAGTACAAAGTGACATCCTTGTGTGATGTCATTTGATAATGTTATCATCATGATTACTGAGATAGTGTATTTTTACCTGGAAAAGTAATGAACATATAACTATTTATCACTTATATGTTGAGTATAATAAATTTAAATACACAAGTTTTGTTGTTTATTGTCATTGTTATTTGACATATGTCCATCCATAGAATTTGCTTTTATGCTAATAACTTTTCTAATACACTTCTTAGATTTATCAAATATTTATTTTTAATTAATACATATTCTAACTTTTTTAAATACAATGATGTTATTAGATATTCACCTGGCGGCAATTTAAACACCTACCTATGACTAGCTATTTCACTCAATATAAAGTCTTTCAAACAGAAATGTTTGCCTGCTGCTTTTTAGTGGCACAAATATGAGCTCTCCAATGTGTGCATGTGGTAGTATAGGTATAGTATCAGGTACACAACATACATACACCTAGTCAGTCTCTACCAATAGTTTTAACTTACCAACTTAAAATGTATGTTATGTGATGTATTAAACACTATAATCAAATTTGCATACCTGATTGAGTAAATCTGGCAAAGCAAATTTATGTTTTACTTGTATAAATATTAGTTGCCGCACCTTTTATATTAGCATTAATAGAGTCAACATTTTTGGTGATGTGATTCATCTAAATGTGGGGGAGATTCATATCTTAACCAGTTTTT
>DWIB01000368.1:0-10266 GCA_018248155.1 Cressida cressida
TTTGATTAGAACCAACTGTCACGTCTTTCAAATGAAGTAGCTATACAACTTTAACTACAATTTTTGTAAATAAAATAAATAATGTCTTCACAGCTTATAAGTAAATTCAAACAGTTTGATGCATATGCAAAGACGTTAGAGGATTTTAAAGTAAAAACTGCAACAGGAGCTACCAGTATTTAATATATATATTTGTTTACTTTACTCAAAACTGGAACACACTTTAACTATTCTTATTTGTTTCAGTAACTGTTACCGGCGTATTTGTAATGACTTTATTGATTTTATCAGAATTTTACACATATATGTCTCCAAATATATCAGAAGAATTATTTGTAGACACGTCAAGAGGTCATAAACTAAGAATTAATTTTGATATTATTGTGCCCAGCATATCATGTAGCTGTAAGTCATAAAAAGATTTTTTTTTTCAGTTTTACTTGCCTATTGATGAACTTGTCTTGGACAATTAAAAAATTATAATGCAGAAATAATTTTGTAGGACAAAATATTTATAATGACATTAAATTCAACAACTACTAGTAATATTTTAAATTAATTCATTATTTTTACTCACATTTAATTCCATCATATTTAATACAGATTTAGTTTTGGATGCGATGGATTCGTCTGGTGAACAACATCTTCAAATGGATCATAACATTCACAAAAGAAGATTAGATCTAAATGGAAATCCAATAGAAGAGCCGAAAAAAGAAGAAATTTCTGTTTCTTCAACAGTATGTGCAAATAGAATATAATCATGATTTATTATTTATAAAATATGTATAAAATACGTATATATTTTTAGATCAGACAAAACTCAACAGAAACTGCTGTTATTACCTGTGGTAGTTGTTATGGAGCTGCATTTAATAATTCTCAGTTAGTATAACATTTATAATTTAATTGTAAACCAATATCCTTACCATGTTACCATTTATATGTAGTTATTAATATAAGGCAAGTAAATATATAACATTCATCTGAGGTTAAGCAATTTGCCTCCCATGTAACAATGTGGAGTCAGCAACATCTATGATATCACTATGTGCTTGTAGCTTTGGGGCATAAGAGATAAGCCATAATCTAGTAAATACACTAGCTATGTGACTTTCCAAACACTTGTTATCAAGCACTAGGCTTTATAAGTTAAAAATCAACTAAAAATTAACGTTTACTTTTATTGTTTTTGTTTACTTTGCTGTTTAAGGGCAGAAATATATTTAAGTCAATAAATGCTAGCTAACAAAATACTTTATTTTGGTCCTATTAGATGTTGCAATACCTGTGAGGAAGTGAAGGAAGCATATAGATTAAGACGGTGGGCTTTGCCTGATTTATCCACTATCGTTCAATGCAAAGATGATGAATCTCTAGAAACAACCAATTTAGCGCTAAAAGAAGGATGTCAAATATATGGTTATATGGAAGTAAACAGAGTAAGTTTTAAAGGATATGTCTGAAGAACTGCTTACAAACTGGCACAATTGCTTGATGGAGAAAATAACCATGGTTTTGGTTTAAATGTTCTGGAATAAAAAGACATATAGAACCTGAACATAACTTTAATTAATGTGCTATTCATATTCAAATAAGTTACTTATAAAGATAATCTTAAGTACGAGTAAGCATTTGAGCAAAGTTTCGTCATTTAAATAAAAATGATTTATTAAAGACATAAGTATAATAGCACCCTTAAAAGTTATATTTGCTTGATGGTAGATTTAGTATGGTCTTCGCCATTAAATTAAGAGAATATTTATAACTTAAATACAAAACTAAAGTAAATTAATATATAAATAGCAATAACTTACATTTTGAAACTTTTTAGAAATTATAGCTATCTATGAATTACATATAAATGCAGAACTAGCCTCGGTGAAAATATACTTAGCACAAGCATACCTAAATTGCTAATACATATACCAGAAAATTGGATGATATCTATTTACTGACCAACAGATCCCTCACACTCTCTAAACACTAAAATGTGTCCTAATTTTAAGTAATTTTAATTTTGTCTGTTATATTTATAATAGTTTTAATTATTGTCTGTTCCGATTTTTCCTTTTTATCTTTTAATTATAAGATAAAATTCATTTTCATTAGTTTTGTGTTAATAACTATATTTTCATATTATATATATATATTCCTATATTTATATATAAAAGTTTAAAATTGTGTCAGTTTTATATTATAACCTCTATAGTTAGTACTGAATAAATAAATAATAAATAATGAAAAATTCTAGGTTGGAGGAAGTTTTCACATAGCTCCAGGAAAAAGTTTTACAATAAATCACGTGCATGTACACGATGTGCAACCATATTCGTCTTCTGCATTTAATACTACACATATAATCCAACATCTTTCTTTTGGATCAAATATTAAAAGTGCTAACACAGCACCTTTAGATGGAGTTAAAGGATTAGCCAAAGAGGGTAAGATAATATTATACTTTGTACATAATTACCCTCAAAATTATTTAATGCAAATAAGAAGTGATATATATGAAGACATAATATTTATTGTATATCTTATGTAAGCTCTCTTTCAGTTTTTGTATTAAACTTGTTGACAAAAGTAACAGCAAATAAAAATTTTGAAAACACTGCTTTTGAACGAAAAATATTAAACCCTTTCCTTGTATTTTCATAAACTAAGGTATGTGGTAACAACTTCAAGGTGTACATATATCAATTAATAAACTTCCACAAAAAGTAATGCTGGTGATGAAGGTAATTTAGCTTTTCAAACTTTATTAAATATTGGCATATCCTAATATAATCAATATTCAAAATATTTCAAAAAGCAGTGTCGGTAATAATTTTAAAATTAGCAAATTTTGAATATTACCAGTTACAGTTGACATTACATTTGAGTTATATAATTAAAAATTCATTATTGTGTGAAACATCTATTTATTAATGTTTAATGTATGTTATAAAAGATACATTGTTTCTAAAACATTAAAATCGAGAAACTCATTTTAAAAAATGATCTTGGATTGGTAAGAGCCCATATTACTGACTGAAATTTTAAGACAACAATGCCTCACACTAAAACTAGACCTGAATTATTAAAAGATAAAGTTTTACTACTAAATGCTTTATTTTGGTATATACATATTGCTTTAATCTTAAACATCGTATCAACAGCGTACTCCGGTTCCAATAGCCATAAATGTACCAAACGTTCCTCCCCCTTGTAGCATTACTTTGCCTACAGAATGTACTAATTCGCGGCCTCTAGCCCCATACCTGCAAAAAACTTTTTTGTAATAAGATTATAAATTCGATTTAGTTAAACAATAATATAACTTATGTATAACCTTAACGCTGTAAATCCTCCAAACAAACCGCCACTAGCCATGCCAACACAAAATCCGATCATAAAACCCATTTTCATTTTGTCGAAACAAGAAGGCCCTTGACTTTGGTATAATCCTCCGGGCACGGGCATTGTAACTTTCACAAATTATTTCAACTTCCCAGAAAAAAAGAATAATCGTTCACTTATTTTCCCATTGACAGACTTATGTCACTTTCACAGCTTAACCACAGACTAAATTAAAAACAAAACAAATTACGGAAACGTTCTATTCACATAAAAATTTGATAAAATAGGGTATATTAATATATTTTTTATATGAAACATATTATGTTGTTGAATGTGTTAATACGTTTACGAAATAGCGAAAAAAGTATTTTTCTAGTTGTTTTCAACTCCTTTTACTTTGCGTATGGTGCATACATTACTAAAAAAAAGTATTTTATGTAATCCGCAAATGAGAGAGAGATACATGTTATCAGAATCGATAAAATACAAAACCGATTTTTAAAATCTCAGAATGATGTCCATTTACAATATAACATGCAATTCTCAATAGACGGAAGATCTTGATCCAATTTTTTTAGTGCAGTACATATATAGTTTTGGTGGCACAAGCCTTGCGGTGTTGTTTGTGGTCGGTTTGATGAGTTTTAACAAAAACTTATAAAGACCATAATCTCCATTTATTGGAATTTATCTATATCTTATGTATAATCCCTTGCCTTCTCATTTCAAACATTGTCTTTTCTATCAATCCACTGTTTCCACTAATCTATTTACTATATATATTTACTATACTTAATTCAATATTTTACAATTGAATATTATTCTAAAAGAGAAGATAATAGAAGTCAATACGTATATTGCCTATTAGAAATCTAACCAGACTCAATTTTTTGGAGAAAAACAAAAAATCACCTATTATTTAAAATCACTATTGGATGTAGATAACAGAGATTAACAATTAAAAAAAACTCTATACCATCCAGTTTACTTGTGCTGCTTACTAGAAGATATTAGTGCTACATGACGCTGTTGGACAAATACAATTTTTTTAACATTTAAAAAAATATACCAGTTTTTAAGCATTTTTAAAAGTATTTAAAATAATATGCCTCTATAATGATTTTTGTTTATTTTTAGGTGCTGTCATGTTTCAGTACTATATAAAAATAGTTCCTACTATGTACATTAAACTGGACAAATCCATACTGCACACAAACCAATTTTCGGTGACGAGACATCAGAAATCAGTGTCGCACATTAATTCAGAATCTGGAATGCCAGGAGCTTTTTTTAGTTATGAGTTATCACCTCTGATGGTAAAATACACCGAAAAAGAGAGGTAAAAATAATACACTTTATATAATTTAGCGTATGTTGTATTTCATGTCTTTATTTACAAAAATTTAAAATGCTGCGAATTCACATATGTACTTAGTTACGATGCATACACCAGCATTTGTGATGGAATTACAAATTGCATACATGTTTCTTCTACAGTAAAATCAAAAACAAAATGCTAGAGATACCTGATATACAGTATAATTTAAGTAACTATTTATTTAGAATAAGAAGTCCTGATTTTGTAACTTTCGGTAATTAAAGATTTTTCCAAGTAAATTAAATACCTTCATGATGAAATTTATGTTCACAGGTCTATTGGACATTTTGCTACTAACGTCTGTGCTATAGTTGGAGGAGTGTTTACTGTTGCTGGCATTGTGGACACATTGCTTTACCATTCACTTAATGCCTTTCAAAATAAAATAGTTTTAGGTAAAGCCGGCTAGGCCTAAATTATAAGGTTTTTAAAAACATATTAAAATCATCGACAACACACTTAGCATACTGTTTACAAAATTCTGCATCTGTGCCCTCCACTAGAGCACTTAAAGGAACATATGCTTCAATAGTAGGATCATACTGGGCTCTGCCTAATTTTTCTAAAAATAAATGTCTCTGTCTTATTCTAAAATTACGGCACAATAAAATGTTTGGATATTGCAGTATTCTATTGTGTGGTATTTTCATAGCATTATGAACATAATTAAACCTTTCCCGTAATGTTTTGTCACCTGAAAGAATAAATACAAAATTTATTACTTTTAGTAAATTATATTAAAATAATAAGTAACATTAAAAGTTATGTCATAGGACATAATAGCTTAAATATACAAGTGCTCAAAATCAGATGCATTTCTAATATAATATTTATCGCTTTTTATTCAGGTAGCATAAGGATCTTGTGACACTGTTTGCTTTTCGTCAAAAGCCTCTAAGTCTTTCCATTACCAACGTCATTTGTTAACTTTAGTGATCAAACAAAAATATTGAATATAAAAAATTTAAATCTGTATCAATTTACTAAATATTATATTACTGATAAGTCGCAAATACATAACTGCCAAAACATCAAAAATACATATATGTTCTCAGAGCTGAGAGAGGTCAATCTGTAAGGCACAGGTTCAATCATCACAGCCCAAGCTTGGAAGGAAGGAAAATATTACAAACATCACATATTTTATATTCTTCTCTATTTACTAGGTATTTTCTTCCCTAATAAGATAGTTATCATATTAAAAAACACAAATATATAAACCTAGATATTTCCTAAAATATTGGTAAATTACATAAATACCAAAGATATAACTAACACATACTTATCATCCACAGCCTTGGCTTGCTTAATATTAATTGTTTGGATTCATCACATTCAAAACCCATTTCTTCTTTTATGACAAAAGAATTTGTATTTATATGTTGAAGATTATAAGTGATTAATCTTGGTTGTTTGACTGCTAAAAATCTTGTTTCTTGTCCACTAAAATTAAATTTCTCTTGGAAATAGCCCAATCTTTTATCAATCCTGATAGTACTGTAAAAAACATTTCCATTACAAAATATTTAACCAGATTGATATAAAAAAAAATTACTTTATAGACAGATACCTGAACATTAACCAAAAAGGATTTTTTGTGATTATCCTGCTAATTTCTTCACTTTTAAAATGTTTTGATTTTAAATAGTTCACTCTTACTTCTAGGTTTTCTATTTCTTCACATAGAATTAATGGGTTTTTCGTTAAAAAATTACCGATTTCATCTACAGTCATAAATTGTCTGATAAACATGATATGATTCTTAATATCTCTTTCAAAATTTAGCTTTAATATTTTTTCACAAATGAATGGTTTTTTGTCTATTTTACTTAGATTTACACCTAGATGAAGTAAATTTTGCAAAGTTTCAGAACGGTTAACATAAGCAGCTAAATTAAAAGTATTGGGCAAATAAGAAGATATTGCTGACAAGTCTTCCGACGTTTCTTGCAGAGCGTTACTTTTATTTTCATTTATATTAACTAGTGAGGTACAACATTTATTGAACGATAAATGAAGATACCGAATAGTCTTGAAGTTATCATTCTTAACCAAAGATTTAAAAGACTGCAAACAATTCATTTTAATACTACACTTCAGCGGGTTTTTTTTTTGACCGGGGATTACATCAAAGAGTGAGTTTTATATAAATCAAATGTAATTATTAATATTGGTTGCCAAAAATCATTATAATTTAGCTATTGCTAATAAATAACACTGTTCACTACTTTCATTAATCTTTGACAGATTTTATTTTTTGTCTACAATATGACTAAAGGCAAAGGAATAGAGTCCATACAAACACATTTGTTCTGTTGTACTCAATGAAGCAATCTTTTCTTAACAATATATGTTAATCAAAAAAATTAAAGAATATTATATTACTCAATTTAAAAATGAAAGTAGAGTACTGAAAGATTACTTTATTTCATCAATCCACGGTGCGTAGACTTTTGAATGGATGTTGAATTAAAAGTGAAAATACTCTTTTTGTTAGAATATCTTATTTATTTCTTCACAGTATGTCACTTTTGACAAAATGCGACGAATTCACACAATCTATTGTTTCGGTTAAAACAATTCAACTTAAATATTGCCTCACCGTTATATTATACTTAAATATTTTCATTAAACTCGACGTAATCAATCCCATAACGCGTACTCAATTATCCCAATAATCCTAATCTCCTCTCTATATGCTCCACTTCGGAGACTCACACTATTCTCTCTACATTATCACAATGTATACCCAGCGCTCTCACTAAAAATTATGTAAACTGTTCTCGCTGCCTCCTATTTATACACATTTTTTATTCTACTAATCGATTGTTTTATTTGTTTTTCCGAATCACCAGATAATTCCATGACAGAATTTTTTTAAAACAAAACTGCCAGTTGCGACGTGTTGCGGCAATTCATGCAAAGGAGTTTAGATATGTAACATTCGTACTTTTTTGTACATATTACTCATTACAAACAACCACTATTTTCACTATCCTACAGTACTGCTTGCTACTACTACACTTTATCGATTTTCAGCTCAATATATTAACAGTAATATGAATAAAATACAGCCTTCTTTGTACAATTTAAATTTATGTTCTGTTTTTTATTTGTTAATGTTGTAAAATTATTTTGGGAAATTTTTTAGGTCAACAGATGTCGCCGTGGAATATGTTCTGATCTAAATTTATTATTGAAGTAATATTACGTTTAAAATTTTGTTATCTTTTATTACGCAATTCTAATAATAAATGTAACGGTTTTGTTAATATTAAATATAATATTGTTTACATAAATAAATATTATGTAGTTATCTTTATTGCTTATTTAATCATTTTATACACTACATCCCAGTGAAAGGACCCTCTTTGCAACGTGACTACCTATTAGGACTGTAGTGTCATGCAGTAACGTAAGCGAGTTTTCTTCATCTGTTGTCATAATTTTTGATTCTCCACAACTTAGTTTCTTATTACATACCGCATTGATAAAGGTAAAATAATACAATTCAGTTTAACTCATTTATTTATACTTTTTATGTTAGAAATATTAAAAATTAAATAATTTTCTGCGCATCCATATGGTTACACAAATATGATTCAATATTTAGTCGTATTACTGAACGTTTAATGCTCAAAATATCGTATAGAAATATATGTTACAGTTGTGGTGTCGGTCCAAGTTTATTTCGTGCTTTTTTTAATTTTTGCTTAAATGCAACACAACTGAACAGCATATTGTGTAATATCTTATTAGTTAAGGAAAACTCAATATCAGTTTACTTTTATTTACATGTGTTATTAAATTGTATAATTATAAAATTTTACTTTACTTTTACTTTTCAATTTTCTTTATACATTAAAAAATAATTTTAATCAAATAAATATAAAATGGAAATTACTCCACAGTGATTATTAATGCAGAAACTTCTTTTAAGTTCTGCTAAGTAATAGTATTTGAAGCTTTTATAACAACTTGTTACTGGGTGCTGTTTTAACACTTCTGACATGGTATTCTCTATAATTCAAACATGTACCAAACAGCTCTTACAGCATTTGTTTATGCTCAGTTTCCAGGGATACCTTTCCACAATTCTAATCATAACCACTACTGCCTATGTTTGTCCATAATAATTTTTTACATTTTGTAGTCCTTGCTGTCAAGGTTGCCTTTAGTAATCAAGGAACGATTTAGATATAATAAAATAAATGACATTCACTAGAGAGTGAATGTCATTATACAATACAAATGAAAAACAAAACTGTATTTTGTTTTTGGTTTAAGCTACCATGATTTTTAATTTACTTTAAGCGTTATCTAAACAGAGCATGAAATTTAAGTGTTTTACCATTTTCTTTGACTAGAATGAGTTTTGCTGTAGACTTATTTAAATAATATAATGATTGAATATGGGGGAAAAAATTATAAGATTAATGAATATTAAAAAAAAATCACACTATAAAGGGGGACTTTATACAAAGTACATAAAACACTTTTTTTTTACTTTCTGTAGTTTATAACTTCTTACTGTTTGGATGTATTTACTAACAGGCAGGTGTGATAATCTTTTTAATCAACAGCCCAATGGAATGAATTTTATTTAAAAACCTAATTGTTTATTAGGGCCACTGATAAAATAACACTTATAACCAATTTACAAAACTTTTACAATAAGACTATTTACAAAATTTGAATAAAAAATGTAAAGTTTTAATAAAGTAAAAATATGTGCCGTCAACAAAAAATTATTTTTGACTTTGGACACTATATCCACGTGCCCAATAAACTGTAAAGACGATATCATCAGAAATTTATATAGCTTCCAAGCAAAGACATTATTTCCATTTTCTTCAAAAGTGGGAATTTCTCAGGAGTTCACATAAAATTTGTAAAAAAAATTAGATATTTAGTGATAAAAATACATTTTTCAAATAGGTATTATTTTGGAAATGTATAATTTTCATACGAATGGCAAAGATAACATTTTCATTAAATCTGCTGTCTTCGCTTTTGACATTTGGACTCGTAATTTTAATTCGCTTATAAAAATGTCTATATGTTGTGCATATTTTTGAATAATAGTTACGTTTTTTTTTCTAAATTTAGAGAGCAAGACACAATTCTTCAGAAGATGCTGTTTCCTGTACTTTACCTTGATGTTCCATTTAGAGTTTTTCATTTAATTGCGCATGTCGATAAGAAACCTAAAATCGCAAATCTATTGTTACCAAATTAAAAAAAAAATCTTATCCATTTATATCCGGGAACAGTTACATTTCGCTTTTTAATATATAAATATACTCCTTCTAGCACTGTACCTCTATTAAGCTAACATACTTCTTTATAAAAAAAAGATGACGTCGCCATTTAGTTTCTAAATCTTTTAGGAATCCTTTAGGTTTACACTGATTTAACGCCGTGATTTAGTTTTTTACTAAATCTGTGACCTTTGGCGAAATCTATCTTTTCGTACAGAATTATTCCTGGTGAATTATGTGGTTGTTAAAAAATATTTCCATTCCGATGCCCATCTCAATGTCTTG